>JAJOZX010000120.1:1455000-1512500 GCA_023014485.1 Bathynomus jamesi | reverse complement strand
AGAACATGGAATAAAAAATTTGCTTCATTTGGCTTCTGCGTATCCAAATGATGACAGAAGCAAGCGTTTGAAAGCTCTTACTGAGAGTCAGACTCTTTATATCCAGTATCACAGCTCTTCGTGCTATGCAACATATAAAAAGTTCGTTGAACGTAGCCAGAAGTCTAAAAATGCTGAATCTGAACCCTCCGATTCCTCCTTAGGGGAAGCATTAACTCCTCCAGAAAATAGTTCAAGCAAAAGGATTAAAACACAGCATATCAAGGATATGAAAGTGTGTGTGTTTTGTGGTTCAGCTCGAGTCAAATTGAAAGGTGGAAACATTGACCATGATTTGTTTTGGATATGTACTCCAGGTCGTGCCCAAAAGTTATTGCGTTATGCTCACTTGTTCCAAGACGATGTTTTTACCAGAGTAGCGATGTTGAACGAATACACAGATGTATTCGCTGCAGATGTATTCTATCATAATAATTGTATAAAGAAGCATTTTGCAGCCTATGATCGCAGAATAGAGACGATTTTGGAAAACAGACAGCAAGAAAATGAAGTTATGGGTTCTACTGACATGGTTCAAGAAGCATTTAATGATGTAGTCTCAAAAATAGACTTCACAAGCTGTGGATAGAGTGTCACCTACTTGAGACAAGAGATCAATAAAAAGCTGAACCAGGATGAATCTATCAGTAACTATTTGGTTAAGAGCCTGCTTATAGACAAATTTAAGGACACCATTTATTTTACATATCCTAGCAACAAACGAAAACTGGCTGTGACAGTGTCAGTAAAGTAGGCACAAAATCTAGTGCACTGAAGCAGTCAAGCTACTTTGATGAAATTAAGGACTTTGGCAAGGAACCACTTACAGAGGAAATAATCGAAGGTGCCGAAAACTTTCTGGTTCATTGCATCAAACCCAAGTCAAAATCCATATCATTTGATCAACTAAGATCTGAGCAATACTACAAAACTGGGGACAAAATCGATTTTACTCAGCTTCCTTGCTCTTCAAAAAGTATTAGACTGCCTATTAAACGGGCATATCTTCAGTGCAAACTTTGGCTTGACTCTCCATATGGTCCATATCTGAAAATTTAAATCCACTTGACTATGGTTACGTAAAGTCTGATAGGGACTTTTGGAACCTCAACTAACCGATTACCCAGATAAACCTCAGGATTTGATTGAACCTTGCAGCTGCAAAATCTGTACCAAGAGGTCAAAATGCCCTTGCACTGCGTCATCCATACTATGCTGCTCATTCTGCAAGTGCAATCAAAGAACATGCCAAAATCCTAACGTCTGAATTTCAGCAGGTAACAATAAAATTACAGATGAACAAATCTGTACATTGTACTTCTGTTTCATTTTCATGGTGTCGGAAGATGATACCACAAAAGCCATAGTGCTTTTATTTGTAAATAATGTTTCAATAAAAGTTTCAAATAAACAAAAAAAAGAACAGAAAAAAAATGGGGCCTCATCATTAAATGAGGTCGTCCCACTAAGTTAGCTATAACTTAGCCCATTGCCGTGGTGCTGCACTGGGAAGATGCACCTGAGTGACGGTAACACTCTTTCTCAATCACATAAGTGGCCTTGACAGTTTTTGTCATTTTTGCCAAACTCTTTGCCACTTTTGCAAGATTTTCAGTCAACTTCATCATCAGAAATAATACATGATCTTATCTCACAGTCTTTTACAACATGCAAACCTAAGAGTTTTATAAAATTAGCACTATTTTTTTATATTTTGGCTATTTTTTCAAATATTCTACAACCATTTTTAATCATTGTAACCCAAAATTTAAACATATGTACATGTTTTTGTGTTAGGAAATTTTAGTAGAGCTATTTATATCTAATTTCTTGACTATTTAGTTCGATAAGATTGGTTAGAGCTAGTTTATGCACCAAAATAGCCAAAAATTTCATTTTTGCGATTTTTTGACAATATTTACTTGATTTTTTACTATTTTTGCTGTTATTTTTTAACATTTTTGTCAGTTTTCTTGGTTCAAGCAGCAGTATGTTACAAACACAGATTCTCAAACAAACAATTGCCCTTAAAAAAAATTTCAACTCAAGAATATGACAAAAATACGAAAAACTGATAAAATTTTGTCATTTTTGCCAATTTTTTGCCATTTTGACCACTTTCGCACCAATTTCGTGCGATGGCATAGAAAAATTCGGATTCTACGCCCCAAAATTAGTCTAGATCAGTCGTCAAAACCTCTGCACCCAGAAATTTATACGAACTCTAGGCCAGATCCTGTACTACATGATTTTATATACAGTTCAAACAGATTTTTTTTTCAAGCTTTTACTTTTAATTAAGTGAATAAATTATTATTATTATTATTATTATATACATATATATGGATTGATCCAGATAATAGAAATACTGAAGTTTGGTCTTGTATTCAACGATATCATTGTCTGCACCCACAACTTAATTCGAGTTTATTCACTGGTTTCTTTTATGAGCCGTTTGAATATAGTTGTTCTATTATAATGTTCTAAATTGTTCTGTTTTCTTCTAGTTATTCTGACTGATACTCGTCGTTACAGTCCAATGATTAGCGATGAACAAAGTTTTGATGTATTTGTCTGTTCACTTTATATAGCTCATGATAATACTCTTCCGTCACGTTCAGTTAGGAGGCATGGGGTAATTGTAATTTGTAATTGTAATTGATTTTAATTAGTTACATTTTTTCATGTAATTGGTAAGTAATTGTAATTGACTACGTAAAATGTAATTGCAATATTAATTAATTACATTGGGAAACCAAGGTAACTGATACAATTACTTTCAATTACATTGCTTTATCGGCCTCTCAAGCAGATTGAAAGCTATACAATATTTTAATAAAAAATATTTTATTTGGTATAAAATGTTCCATTTATTTCAAATGTTCCTAACTGAAGCACCAGGTTTTTGCCCTTATTATTTTGATAAAATAAATGCCAGTTCTTTTGTCTTGTACTGAGTTTATTTTTAGTGCCTTATCTTTGGTTTCATTAGACCATATCAAATACATTTGTCAATTGTCCAATTGTCCATAGCAAGAACTGCTTGATGAAAAATTAGTTCCGTTCAATGTTAAAAGAAGAGTACATTTTATTGACCTAATATTTTCTAGTTTTCATTCAAGATGATGGGCCAAAACTGAAAATGGAATTCAAATACCTCGGTAGGAAAGCATTTCATAAGTCAGATAGTGTGTATTTATGAGAAAAATGCAAGTTTTTGTAAATGTAATTATACGAGTAATTTTAATTAATTACTTTACTAAGTAATTGTAATTAAGTATTTCGCCATCTACAATAACTGCAACTGTAATTGAGAATATGTCAAGTACTGTAATTGTAATTAATTGCAGTGACCAAGTAATTGCCCCATGCCTGTCAGTTAGTGCTGAGATTTGTCTAACATTGTGGGGTTTTTATGTAGGTTTTTTATTGCACTCCATGAAATCATAACTTTGGGTACCATTTCTTGAGATACACGAGTAATTTGGGCGAATTTGTCTTTGACGCGCCAACCAAACGGGCTTCTACTGCCATGCCCCTTTATTCTTAGAAGGGATAACAAAATCAATGTATTGAAATATCAGATATTCTCAATCTAATTTATATTCACATATCGATTTAATGAAGTATATAACACAAAGATATCGGAAAATACAATACCAAAATACAAAGGTTTCCATAATTCTGAGCAACCCTTCATATATATATATATATATATATATATATATATATATATATATATATATATATATATACTGGGTTCAATTCCCGGGCGGTTCGCCTCATTTTTCATTTATTCGTTATTTCTCTTCCCCGTGTGCAGAGACGCTCCTTATTTACGTCGTTTCTATTCATTTATATACTGCGTGGTCATTGCAGTTAAATGCATATATATATATATATATATATATTATATATATATATAAAATCTCGTAAAGTACAGGAACAAATCTCATGAAAATATCATTAGAAACTGTATATGTATAGATAACTGCAAACGAAAACGAAGCAAAGCATCAGAAAGAATGTAAACATTATTTACAGTCGAGTAAACTGTAAAGAAGACTGAAGATAGGATAAGGTACGGTTGAAGCATTAGAAAAGGACACAAAAAAGATTAGGAGAGCGTCCTCATAGGGATGTAGATAAAGCGATGAGAAAAATAAGCGAAATCCAATAAGACGAGGTCCTCGCTTCTGAATTGGTTTGCATTGCTGCCGGCAGCTCTCCTGCGAAAGAGAAATGGTACGTTTCTTAATAGCTATATTAAATAATCCTATGACATACTTATACTTAACCAATAATTACTTATCCTAAATATATACTGTATATATAAAAAAGAGAGAATGTTATTATTCTATGATATACAGGGTTTTTTTAAAGGTCATTTTGGGTGTAAAATTTACACCCGAAAAATACAATTTACACCCGAAAAAATAAAGTCGACCAATGTATGCACTGCTTAACTCTTAGTAGCAAGGCGTACATATTATTCTTCGACTGATGGTGGTGGAGGAAGCTTGTGTTTTTCTGGTCTCCGAAATTATATTGTTTTTCATGTTTGCAGATAATTCTTCAAGTAAAACTTTTGTCTAAAATTTTCTCATTTACACCCAAGTTTTGGTAATTTACACCCGAGCCTCACCCTTAAAAAAAAACCTGCATTATATATTAATTTGCAAAGCCTATTTGTCTCGCATGTCCATTTGTCAGTAGCTTTTATGTACAGGTTATTAAACCTACAGGGTGTCCCGTAAGTCTGGACCCATAGGGAAAAATAATAAAATTACAAAATAGTCCAAAAATTTATTACATAATCTGTTCAAAGTGTCCGCCGTTGTGTCGCACACATAGTTGAAGACGCAATCTCCACTGCGATAGCACTTTCTGAATCACAGTCGCAGAAATTTCTTGACACGCCTCCACAATGCGTGCTTTAAGGTGGAAAATGTTCTGAAGTTTGACCTCGTACACTTTGGCTTTCAAGTGGCCCCACAAATAAAAATCATAATAAAAAATAATAAAAAAATAATAATAATAAAATAATAATAATAACATAATAAAAAAATATATTATAAATCCCTATGGGTCCAGACTTACGGGACACCCTGTAGAAAGCCAGTAATGTTGGGTCTAATTAACCCCATAATGAAAATTACATTTATCTGTTGAATTAAACAATTTATGGTTACTAAAACAATAATAAAAATTAACTTGTGTACAATAAAAGACATCATTTCCATAAAAACAAATGTACTTTTATTGTAATAGGCCATGATGGCTTTTAAGGGCTAAAAAATAATTCTGCGTTTTCTTTTGCATGTAACTTACATATTTGCTGTAACTGAGAATTTAAATTTCCATTTTATTACTGCGTTTAGTCTAAGTTTTTTTACGTGAATACTGACGTGTGCATCGCCGTGTTGGTGATCCTTTCTAATGCACCCGTACACCTCTGGAAATTCTCCTGCCTTGCAACCAACACTTTTTCGGTTACATTTCATTCGCACTCTGGTAATCTTATCTTTTGATTCTTTCACGGCACGTGGATTATTTCTTTATATCCTCTCTTTAGGGTAGTCCAGTGAAAGGTATGCTGCTATAGGGATTAAAATAAGCCAAGACCACCTAAAAATGATGCCGTACTGAAAATCTGTCAGCAAATATTTAAGAACGTCATTTGATGCTGGGGGTTTCTCACTTTACTTTCGTAGAAAAAGCCCATGTACATGGAAATCCAAACCCGTACCTTGCAGAAACAGGAAAAATACTCTGAAAAAAGAGTTGCAGATATCGTTCAGGATTCACTGAACCATCCATAAAAATTGAACCAACAATATTCATACCTTGCGGACATCGTCCATAAAACTGTATATTTGGCCGCGGATTAAGGTTTTCAGGTGCTGCTTACTGACAGATGAAAATGCATTTCATCTGAGAATCTCATGTTATGAACCATAACTGGAGACTGTTACATAAACTGATTTGATGGTTTGCAGGAATCCATAAGCCTGTCTTTGTCGAAGTTAGGTAAGAACCTGGCAGCAAAATTACATAATTTTAAAACGTTTATGTAGGTATATGATATCTTCGAAATTTTGAGTAAAGTAAAGGACCTAAGAGGCATTTACTTACATCAGGAATAAGTCTGTTAAAAAAAGTGTCGAAATCGAGAGAGAGAGACACCTAACGAAATCAATAACATAGTACGACACTTAAACGGGGAATGTCAGTGTAATATACTGAAAAATGAAAGAGAAAAAACAAAAGAAAACAAAATAAAAATAAAGAAGAGAAACTCAGCGTGTAACACAAAAACCAACAAACGACGTAACATTAATTACTTCAGATAGAAAAGAGACGGGAAACATTACAGGGAAAATAAACTGGATAAGAAACCGACTCAAATAATTACTAACAAAGAAAAGACTAAAAAAGGGAAAATTCGAATTTAATAAAAATTAAAAAAAGAAAGACAATAAATGAATTTAGTAAATTTTCTAAACTTTGAAAAAGTTTCAGAAAACAAATAAATTTCAATTGGATCTCAATTTCATGTTTTGTTTGTTTGTAACTGTATTGGGAAAGTTTTTTTTTAATCTACTCAATGGAATTTTCATCTTTCTCATTTTGGCTACTGGTTTCCCTTCCCCTCGCAGATTACCTTTAAGATATCAGTCTTTCTGCATTATGTTGCACAACTAGAGTCGTGTTTTAGTTGTACTGTACATACCAACAGGTATACGAATCAATATAATCATATTTTACAATTTATATGCGAGTACATACTGTACATTTCACACACACACACACACACACACAGGATTTGGGATTTTGGGATGAAACATCTTGAGAGATTGTACTTCAAAACTGACTAAATATATAACCAAATGATGAAGATTATTACAAATTTCGAGATTAATTTTATCCTATTGTTCCCGACTGGTACTGCACATAATTTTTTTCAGTTCCTAAAATCTGAATGCAATTCTTAAATGTTACATCGCCATATTTACCAAATTATATCTAAATTTCTTGCGATTATTATCATAACTTTCGAAGACATGAATTGATGTAAATTTTCTTACGAGAAAATTTAGTTTGAAAATCTGAAGCATTGTACTCATACCTCTTACATTTGGAGATAAAATCTTCAAATTCGATATAAATAGATCAAAATTACATGAATTCATGTTAAAAGGTTACAAATACAGTATGAATTCAAGCTGGGAAAAAATTATTTTACAAGATATTTTTCAAAGTGAAGGGAGGCTTCTGTGGGGTTCAACTAATATATATATATATATATATATATATATATATATATATATATATGATGAATAAAACCACGAAGGAAAGGAAACACAGAGTGATGCTCAAGCGCTTTCGTCTTATGACATCCTCAGGAATACTAACAGTGTTCCTGAGGACGTCATTAGACGAAAGCGCTTGAGCATCACTCTGTTTCCTTTCCTTCGTGGTTTTATTCATCATAAATATTTTTCACGTGTTACTTTCGTGAAATAATTTTCACATATATATATACTGTGTATATATACTGTATATATATATATATATATATATATATATATATATATATATATATATATACAGTGGTGTATTGCTAAATAAAGAAGTGAGGGAACGCATTTTGAAAGTGTTACTCAGATGCGGGGGGACAATGGCGAGCGCGGCGAGCCCATACAGCTGGGGGTCCGGGGGCACTGTAAGACCCCGGGAAATCTTTTGAAATCTGACCAATTTCAGGGATATTTTGAGGTCATATGCACTGGATATTAGGATATATTCCAAGGTTGAAGATGCAGTATTTCTAGTGTCATTAGATATACGACATCCAGTACGATCAATAAAAGTAGCTAACAACTGGAATGATTAACTAAAAAAAGTTAACAACTGGTACGCTGTGGTGACTGTTTCACCAGATCTTTATAGGCTAGCATTGCCTCAGTCGAAGCTAAAAGAAATGAAGCAGTTAATGATTCTTTCTCATATTTCTTCTAGGGGTGGGAATTAAAATTTCATGACGTTAGAGATTTGTAAGTTCGGATTTATTTGAAATAGTGAGGGAACGCCGTTCCGTCTACCAAAAAAAGTAAGGGAACGCCGTTCCGTCTACCAAAAAAAGTAAGGGAACGCCGTTCCCACGCGTTCCCACAGCACTACACCACTGTATATATATATATATATATATATATATATATATATATATATATATCAGATGCTGTATAGATGACATGACGATAAATAACTTGGTCTATGCCGATGATATGGTATTAATAAGCCCTTCGGTGAAAGGTCTAGATCATATAAAAATCTGCGAATTATATTCACAGAACCACGACATTAATTTTAATGTTAGTTAAACTAAAGTTTTGCATTTCCATCCCAAAAGCTCAAACTTCTTTCTTCTTTGTCGGCAGCATTTTTCCAGCCTAAGTGGGGTCGCTTTTCCTAATCCGCCTTCGCCACTCATTTCTGTCCAACGCCACATCCGCTGCCAGATTTCACTCCCTCATAACACCCTCCACACACTCTCTCCATCTCATCCTCGGCCTTCCCTTTCTCCTTCTTCCAGGTGGTTCCATCTCCATAACTCGTCGCCCAACATATTCTTCCTCTCTCCGCATTGTACTTCATGTACTCTGTCTTCGCCCTAATAATCTTCAAACCTCGGTTTTCCAGTGCTGCCCTCCATCTTTCCAGCTTCCTCTCCACCTCCTATCTGCTCTCTGCACACAAAACCACATCGTCGGCAAAGAGTATACACCATAGCGCCTGCTCCCTCACCTCTTCCGTCATTACATCCATAACAATGTCGAAGATGTATGGGTTCAGGGCCGATCCCTGATGGACACCAACTTTCACTTCGAAACCTTCCGTCAATCCTGCGCTACATCGTATTTGAGTATGTGACCCCTTGTACATATCCTGCACCAACCTCACATACTTCTCCGGCACTAATTTTTCCTTTAAACACCTCCACACCTCTTGACTCGGTTCTCTGTCATACGCATTCTCTAGATCTATGAACACTATATGCAACTCCCTCTGCCCCTCTCTATATCTTTCCATCAACTGTCTAAGTGAAAACATGGCATCCGTTGTCCCTCTTCTCGGCATGAAGCCAAACTGCTCTTCCGCTATGCTTCTTTCTTCCCTCAACCCGCTCTCCACAACCCGTTCCCAGACCTTCATTGTGTGCGACATCAGTTTAATCCCTCGATAATTTGTACATTCCTGGACATCTCGCTTCCCTTTAAATATTGGGACCAGTATGCTTTTCCTCCACTCTTCTATCACTCTCTCCTGGTCATATATCTTGCGTACCAAATCGCTAAGGATGTCCACTCCTTCCACCCTCAAACTTTTCCAAGTTTCCACTGGTATCTCAACAGGCTCTGTGGCCTTCCCATTTTTCATTGTGTCCATTGCTCTCTCCACTTCTTCTCTTCCCACACACATAACCATTCCTTCGTTTGGTAACACTTCTTCTCTTATCAATCTAAAATTTTCCTCATTCAACAACCTTTCAAAATAAATCTTCCACCGTGCCTTAATATCCTGCATATTAGAGATCACTCCACCATGCTCATCCTTTGTGTGCCTTATATGTGTAATATCCTTAGTTGCCTTATCTCTTGCCTTTGTATTTTAAATACTTTCTTTTGCTCCTCTCTTATTTCAAGTTCCTTATATACATCTATGTATGCTTCGCTTTTGGCCTTTGCCACCGCAGTCTTAGCTTCTTTCTTCGCTCTCCTATATCTCTCTTTGTCTTTGTTTTCCCCTGTGTTGACCCATGTCTTCCACGCTTTTTTCTTCTCTCTCACTTTATCCTGCACTTCTTCACTCCACTACCAAGTTTCTTTATCTTTCTGGCGGTTCCCAGATGACACTCCCAGCACCTCTCTTCCTTCTTTCCTTATTACCTTAGCATTTTCCGGTCATCAACGTCGTCCAATCCCTGTGTACTTAATTCCCTCATTACCCTCTCTAAATGCCTCCTTGTACTCTTGTTCCTTCAATTTCCACCATCTGATTTTATGTACAATATTTGGCCTACCTCTTCTAGTTCCATTTACCCTTAGGTCCATTACCACAAAACAATGTTGTGGTGTTACTTCTTCACCCGGGATCAACTTACAATTCACAACTTCTTTCAAGTTAGATCTTGAATACAGCATATAGTCAATTTGGGATTCACGTCCACCACTCTTATACGTAATCAGATGTTCCCGTCTCTTTTCGAAGAAGGTATTTGCAATTGCCATGTCATATGCTATTGCAAAAGCAATTATTCTTTCCCCAGCCTGGTTCCGTCTACCCACTGCCTTTCCACCATGTACTCGACCTTCTCCATCGTTGCCATTCCCAACATGGCCATTGAAGTCTCTTCCGATCACTACACGCTCATGGTCAGGCATAGCACGCATTTCCTGGTCAACCCCCTCCAAAAATCCTCCTTTTCCTGCTCATCACATCCCCCCTGCGGTACATACACACTCAGTATATTTACCACATCTCCGCCGCATTCAATTTTCACCTTGATCATTCTATCATTCACTCGTTTGACTTCTAGTACATTCTCCTTCACTTCTTTCGAGAGAATAATCCCTGCTCTGATGTGCCACTATAATAAAATTTATAGCCAGCACCAATCTCCCTTCCTTTATTCCCTCTCCATCTAGTCTCCTGCGCCTGCATCCTCCTCCTCTCCATCAGATCCACCACCCCCCCTTGCGCGTCCCGTCATACTACCAACATTCAGCGTTCCAAATCTCACTCCCGTCTCCCCCTGAGCTCCCTTCTTCAGCTGTACCCGCTCACGATACAGTAACCCTCGTCCATTTTCCGCAGAGTTAGGGCGATATGTCTGCGCGTCGCCTCTAGGGTACGCCCTAGCTCTAATTTGCTCTATCTTCATCGGCTGTCATTCCATAAGGTTTTGGCAAAAGCTCAAACCAAACAGCAAATATTATTTTCAAAATGAGAGACGAACGAATAAGACAAGTACAAGAAATTTAGTATCTGAGTCAAACTATCACCAGCAGCTTGAGTGACGATTCAGACATAAGGAAACAATACCAAAGTTAATGTGCTTTGTCAAACATAATTATAAGGAACTTCAAATTCTGTACAAGCGAAGCTAAAGATATTCTTTTTTGAACTTTCTGCACAATATTTATGGGCAACAACTCTGAGTTCATTATAGAAAAGGCTCCTGCAGAACCTTCAGTTTGCTTTTCAACAGATCCGAAAGAATGTTGCATAAGTTACCTCCAAGATGATCAGTCTTTCAAATGCTCGCAAACTGCAACGTTCAGAGCCTCCCTCGGGTTACAAGACGCTCAATATATTCTAACGAGCAGAAGCCCGTCGTAAAAACACCACCTTTAAACAATTAGCAGGGGCAATTTTTTTTCTTTTAATATTATTTCCCGGAATGAGCACATACACAAACAAACAAACATTATCCAATTTCAGCTTTATATACCTGGTGATTACAAATGATCTTCCCCATTTTAAACAATTTATTATGAAAAAACTAACAAAGCAACAGCGAAAAGCAAGATTTACAAATAAAGAAGAATTCAAAAAGTTTTATTTACAAGCTACTGAAGTTCAGTATGAGCTCCTTTTGTGGCTCCTTTTGAGGTTACAACATTCCTGAATGAGCATTTGTCTGATCGTTGGATCGGGCGTTGGGGGTCCATTCCTTGGTCGGCTCGTTCACCCGATATAACTCCCCTTGACTTCTTCCTCTGGGGCTATGTCAAAAATGAAGTTTTTGTTCCACCACTGGCGACAACTTTGGAACATTTGAAGGGACGAATACGTGAGGCTGCTAGAAAAGTTCAGTGTGATATGCTACAAAATGTATGGAGGGAAATAGCATACCGCTTTGATATCTGCAGAGCTACTAAAGGAGCTTATATTGAACTTCAATAGTTTGTAAATAAAACTTTTTGAGTTCTTCTTTATTTGTATATCTTGCTTTTCGCTGTAGCTTTGTTAGTTTTTTCATAATAAATTTTTAAAGTCGGGAAGATCATTTATAATCACCCGGTATTTAGATAGATTATAATTTTCCCGTAGGTTTCGATTAATTTTAAAGAACTTTTACCTAATAATCTTTTCTCCCGAGGAGCCGTTTCCATGTTTTAGGGTGGAACAGACAGACAGACAGCATTAGCCTGTTATTTATACACTATATATATATATATATATATATATACGCTATATATATAGTGTATATATACACACCAACCTATTTTATTTATACACCAGCTCTATCCTCCTGTTCTTCTTTGCAAATGCGTCGATTACTTTATCGTGAAAATCACAAATAAAATAAATAACTGAACACTGTTAAAAATGCACTCAAATTATATTTGAATTTGTGCATTTGTGAGGGGGGGGGAAGAGGGCGGGGGAGGAAGGGGATGGGCAGTTGACGAACGACATTAACCTCAATATAACAACTCGCTTTGATTTACTCATAATTAAGCAAACTCTAATTACAATTAGCTTGTATTTCTTCTTCTAAAAATATATTTGGTAATAATTGCGTTATTTAGTCATTTAATGCTATAAACTCATTAATTAAGCGCTTCAAAAGGATTCCGTTAGCATAATAGCAGGAATAAGCAACTCTCTAAGTTGCTTCCACGATCCATGGTTTGCCTAAAGAAATGAATGCGTTATGGGTCTGTTTCTATCGGTGAATATTTTATATTCTTTTGAGACATAATATTAATTCATGCCCAAGTATAGCAGTCAATAATTTTATTGTATATCATTTATTACATTTATACTATCGTATAAGCAGTGAAATTATCGGTGAATTGATACAATTTTTATAAAACACGAATATAGTAAGTCAAACAAAAAAAGCAATTCTCAAGGTTGCTTCAGTAGCATGCCCGCGTTTGGCCAGAGGAAATTGGGGCGCTTTGAAACTTGTCCTGGAAGGACATTAGAGGGTCCAGCTTATAAGTACCTTCCCACAAATTAAAATTATCCACTTGTTCTATCCATACAGATTCTATTATTTTTCTTTTGGCATAATTATACATTTATAAAGTAACTTACTTCATTCCCAATCTATAGCATGATCAATGTGGCTGGCGTGATAAAAAATATAAGCTGGACCTTCTAATGAGATTCTTGGTCAAAAAATTCCTTACGGCGTCGGGTGAACGGGATCTAACCTAGATGTGAATTTCTTAAAGGTCTCTGGATTGTTTCCTTACTCGCCTTTGGTTCATTCGTTTTTTTTTCGGTAAAAGGTAAATGGAATAATAAACGTAATAGTAATAAATGTAAATGTAATAATAAAAGTAATAAATGTAATAAAAGTGGAAATAAATGTAAATGCAATAATAACAAATGTAATAATAAAGGTAATAAAATAAATTTAATAATAAATGTAAAGGTAATAATAATAAATGTTATAAACGTAAATGTAATAATAAATGTAGTAATTATGTCAAAATAATAGGATCTGTAGATATAGAACAAGATAATTTTAATTTGGGCGAAGGTACTTAAAAAGCGGGACCCTTTAATAAAATGCCCTTCCGGTGTCGGGAGAACGGGATCTAACTAGGTGCGAATTTCTTAATGATCTCTGGATTGTTTCCTTCTCGCCTTTTTCATTCGTTTTTCGATTTATAATTTCTGTAATAAATAATAATAATGCAATAATAAATAATGTAATAATAAATGTAATAAATGTAATAATAAATGTAATAATTATGTAAAAAATAATAGAATCTGTATGTATAGAACAAGAAGATAATTTTAATTTTTGTGAAGATACTTATAAGCGGACCCTTTGATAAAATGCACTTCCAGTGTCGGGAGAACGGGATCTATCCTATGTGAGTTTCTCAATGGTCCCTGGACTGTTTTCCCTCATGTTTTGGGGTCATTCGTTTTTCTGTATCCACCCAAAAAACTGTTGTGGAAACAAACTCTGTCTATTAGAGTGGGGTTTTATTATCATATTCGAGTAGGAAAAAGGGGGCGTTCCGGCGCGTTCCGTCGTGTTCGTGGGGCCCGCTAGTTTTATCTTTCTAAAAGCGTTCGTGCAGAAGACGCATTTCTGGAGCTCCAGGCTTCTGCTGATATATATATATATATATATATATATATATATATATATATATATATATATGGTGAATAAAACCACGAAGGAAAGGAAACACAGAATGGTGCTCAAGCGCTTTCGTCTAATGACATCCTCAGGAAAGCTGAAGTACATAAAGAGTCAGCCTATATATAGGTTACAGAAAAAAAAAAAAAAAATATATATATATATATATATATATATATATATATATATATACAATAAACGAAAAAATTTAAATTAAAATTAAAGGATTGTGGAAGGAGCATACAAATTTGTAAGGAAAAACTATCGATTTTTAGCACAAGATCAAATGAATTGTTTCCAACCAATGTTATAAAATTTAAAAAAATAAAAAATACAAATTTATACTGGAAATCTGCCAGGGTTTTAGCACTCTGCCCGTTTAAGGTTCGATGTATATAAAAATAAATTGAAAAATAAAAGTTATTAGAGTAGCATACAAGTTTACCAAAGATTTAGCGTTCTACCATTCTTATCTAAATCTGTTCTGAAGGAATTCAAAACAACAGGATCGAGTTGAAAAAGACCTTTGCTTATGTTTAAGTTATTTGTAAGTTGGATAATGGCAGACTCAAGAATATTTCTATTAACAATGTTGCTAGAGTGAACTAAAACTGAAGCATTATTCCAATCAATAAAATGGGATAACTCTGACAAATGGACAAAAAGGGCACTGGACGACTGTCCTGTTCTAACGGAATATTGATGCTGTTTTATACGTGTGTGCAAATCCTTTCCCGTCTGACCTATGTAAAAGGAATCACATTGTTTACAACCAATTTTATAGATAATGCCTGAATTATTGGTAGGGCTATTTTTTACTATGATATTTTTCACAATATTGTTATAGGAAAATACTACATTAATATCCAAAAGTTTAAGTACATTAGCAATGCCTAAAAAGCCCGGGAAAAATGGAAGTACTAAAGTACTAAAGTACGAGTGTTATTATTCACACGATAGCAAGTTCATTTTGCCTTGTTGAGACAAGATTCCACAAACACAGATGGATAACACAGATCACTTCCAATACCGTTGATTTTTTCTAATTCGGCATCGATGTATTCCGGACTGGCGATCCTATTAGCTCGGTGGGCTCTATTACTTATAAACTCTCCAAATGGCTTGTCAAAGTCTTGTCCCCCATTCTCGGAACTATCTCTGATTCACATGTAAAAAATTCCATGGATCTTACTGAAAAATTGAATAATGCACGCACTGAAACTAACGATAGATTGATCAGTTTTGACGTTTGTTCATTGTTTACAAAAGTGCCGATTGACGATATGCTTGACTTTCTCTCCCAAGAATTACATAAGTATGACCTGCTACTACCTTCGCACATTGTTTTGGAACTTTTTAAGCTTTGCATCAAAGACTGTAAATTCACTTTCAATAACGAGTATTATCAACAAGTTTTTGGGATTGCCATGGGCAACCCCTTCTCGCCCCTCCTCTCCAATATTTATATGGAGTTTTTCGAAATTACTTACATTCCGAGAATCCTGGGGGTTGGCATCCCTTGGTTGCGGTACGTCGACGATATTTTGTGTATCTGGCCCATGAATCGTGACCTGGATAACTTCCTCCTTCAGTTAAATGATCAAGTCTCCTCCATTAAGTTTACTTTAAAAGTGGAACAAGACAACTCAATCCCGTTTTTGGATGTGCGTGTACATAGGGAAAGCCCAGGTTTTAAGTTTAGTATCTATCGGAAAAAACAAACAATTTGTCCTACGTACACTTTTACTCGGGACATGACATTCCCACTAAAAAGGCCATTTTTTCTTCAATGTTTCTCCGCGCCCTTAGGATCGCCAGTCCGGAATACATCGATGCCGAATTAGAAAAAATCAACGGTATTGGAAGTGATCTGTGTTATCCATCTGCGTTTATGGAAACTTGTCTCAACAAGGCAAAACGAACTTTCTATCGTGTGAATAATAACACTCGTACTTTGTCAAAAAATATTTTAGTACTTCCATTTTACCCGGGCTTTTTAGGCATTGCTAATGTACTTAAACTTTTGGATATTAATGTAGTGTTTTCCTATAACAATATTGTGAAAAATATCATAGTAAAAAATAGCCCTACCAATAATTCAGGCATTATCTATAAAATTGGTTGTAAACAATGTGATTCCTTTTACATAGGTCAGACGGGAAAGAATTTGCACACACGTATAAAACAGCATCAATATTCCGTTAGAACAGGACAGTCGTCCAGTGCCCTTTTTGTCCATTTGTCAGAGTTACCCCATTTTATTGATTGGAATAATGCTTCAGTTTTATTTCACTCTAGCAACATTGTTAATAGAAATATTCTTGAGTCTGCCATTATCCAACTTACAAATAACTTAAACATAAGCAAAGGTCTTTTACAACTCGATCCTGTTGTTTTGAATTCCTTCAGAACAGATTTAGATAAGAAGGGTAGAACGCTAAATCTTTGGTAAACCTGTATGCTACTCTAATAACTTTTATTTTTCAATTTATTTTTATATACATCGAACCTTAAACGGGCAGAGTGCTAAAACCCTGGCAGATTTCCAGTATGAATTTGTATTTTTTTTTTTATAACATTGGTTGGAAACAATTTATTTGATCTTGTGCTAAAAATCGATAGTTTTTCCTTACAAATTTGTATGCTCCTCCCACAATCCTTTAATTTTTAATTTTAATTTTTCCGTTTATTGTATATATATATATATATATATATGTATATATATATATATATATATATACAGTACTGGCCAAATTATTAGGAATTTTTTAAAAATTTCATTTTTTGGTATAAAATGTTAAATTAAACCAATTTTAAACGTTGAAAAGTTATTTATTTCTACACAAGAATACATGGTCATTATTTAGCAATAGTTTAGTACTTAGTTTGACCCCCCCTTAGCTGCCTTAAGGGCTGCGACACGCTTCGGCATGCCATGAATCAATTTTTTGCATAATTCCTTAATACGTGTAGAGTGAAACCAGACTTGAATAAGTCGCTCTATGAGTTGGTGTTTTGTTGTTATCGGCGTTTCATGGATTACGTCCTTTAAAATACACCATAAACTTTCGATTGGGTTCATGTCTGGAGAATTTCCAGCCCATGGGAGCAACCGAACACTATTTTCATGACACCATTTTTTAACCGACTTTGCCGTGTGGCATGGAGCTGAGTCTTGTTGAAAAATCCAACGTCTATTACCATACCATTCCCTTATTTGAGGCAGTAGACGTCTTCTTAGTACTTCTATATACTTGACTTGGTTCATATTCCCCTCAACAATGCTCAAACGACTAGTTCCATGCACAGAAATTGCTCCCCAAACCATGATCTTTTGTGGAAATTTCACCGTTTTCATCAGACACTCAGGCAAAAATTCTTCTCCAGGCCTCCTTCTTACACTTTGAACACGATCGTCAAGCACGGCAATCGTTGACTCATCGGAGAACACCACCTGCAATCAAAGAAAGCCCTGTGAAAGAGTCAGTGCATAGCGTATGAAGTACAGCTAAAACGAAGTACAGTATGACTTGCTGCTTTACAGATATTTTTACTGCAGTTTTATCACGTACTGTAAATACACTTCTATGCATACTGTATTTACTGTATTAACATTCTATTTAATGTTAAATATTATTCTTACCTGTTCCCAATCCTCACTAGTCCAGTTAATGTGTTCCTTTGCCCATGCAAAACGTGCCTTCTTCATAGCCTCAGTGAGCCTGGGCTTCTTCCTTGGGCGGTAGGCTTTGAAGCCGGCAGTTAGAAGCCTCCTGTTGACTGTTCTACGACTAATATTGATGCCATCAGCCGCTAGACTACTGGAAATGTTTTTGCAAGTAGCTCTTCTATTTCTAAGAGACAAAATTGCAATCTGTCTATCAGTTCTTGGAATCGTTACCCTTTTTCTGCCGCATCTTCCAACCCTTTTGGGGCCTACATTTTCTCCAAATACCATTTTTTCTTAATACGAAGTACTGACTGTGGTGAAACATGGAGTTTGGCAGCGATTTCCTTTTGTTTAAATGTAGAAGAAGTTAATAAAACCTGTATTTGCCCAATTTTCCGTGGACTCAAGTCATTCTTTCGCCCCATTTTCAAATTCACTTAAAAACTGTAACAAATAATTGCCGAAATTGGGTAAATACACTATTTAAATTAAACGGTAGTTACAATGACACGTAAAAGAAAGAGAAACACACCCGCATCGCACGACAACCAAACGACAACTGACGAACAAACACGCTTCGTTCGACTAAAGAATTATGCAAAAAATTGATTCATGGCATGCCGAAGCGTGTCGCAGCCATTATGGCAGCTAAGGTGGGTCAAACTAAGTACTAAACTATTGCTAAATAATGACCATGTATTCTTGTGTAGAAATAAATAACTTTTCAACGTTTAAAATTGGTTTAATTTAACATTTTATACCAAAAAATGAAATTTTAAAAAAATTCCTAATAATTTGGCCAGTACTGTATATATATATATATTTTATTTTATTTTTTTATTATTATTTTTTTTTTCTGTAACCTATATATAGGCTGTAACTCTTTATGTACTTCAGTGTTCCTGAGGATGTCATTAGACGAAAGCGCTTGAGCACCATTCTGTGTTTCCTTTCCTTCGTGGTTTTATTCATCATAAATATTTTTCACGTGTTACTTTCGTGAAATAATTTTCACACACATATATATATATACACAAACTCAGAATGGTTCCCTGAGAACATTATATGGATTTAATTTTCCCAGAAGAGTTCCTTGTTCCATGCACGGTCTGTGTTTAACATATATATATATATATACAGTATACAATAATAAATGAAACCAACATATAATTATATTTTGTATATAAGAACTATAGTGTCTGTCAAAGAGCAAAGATTTCTTTAACGCCAACCGTGACCTCATCGTTTTCGTTTAATATATTAATAACGATACCACAAAAAATAAAATTAGAATAAATACAGTTAATTCATAAACAAATCTTGTTTTGTTCTAATATTGGTATTACGAAATAGATTCAGAAAATATTAATTAAATTCATTTAAATTACATTTATCTAATCCAGGGGTAGCTAATATATTTCAATCCGGTAAAATATGTATAGTATAATAGGGGACAATCATCATGAACAGCAAATATTATAATTATTATTATCATCGCTAATTTATAATATATATATATATATATATATATATATATATATATATATATATGTATACAGTGGCCTTTAAATATCTGCGTCCACCTTATAATCACCCATTTTATTGTAAATTGTACAAATATATATGATAATTACAACAAAATTTGATGGTACTTGTGGGTTATCTGTCGCCGCTTTTTAATATACCTATTGGTTATCTGTTTCCACTTTTTACTTGTGGGTCATTTATTTTTTAGTTAGGTTAGGTTAGTGTGTCGTTAGGTTAGGTTAGGTTAGTGTGAGGTTAGGTTAAATTCCCAACCACTCTGCTGCAACTCTCTTGGCTGCCATTGTGGAAAACATCGCCGAAGGTTCCATTATCTACTCCGACAGCTGGCGAGGATATAAGACCACCGACCTCCAGGAGGCTGGCTTCCAACATTTCAAGGTTAATCATCGATACAATTTCGTTGATGCAGATACCGGAGTCACACTCAAAATATCGAACGCTTGGGGATCAGCAAAGTGGAGGAACAAGCGTCACCGAGGAACGGCCCGACACCATCTTAAGACCTACCTGGCCGAGTTCATGTGGAGGAGCAAGCTACCCGCTAGTGTCGACCCATTCGACGGCATCCTGGAGGCCATCGCCGCGTTCATGCCACCCGAATAATATGATTAATGTTTGTTATTTTGAGAAATAAAAATAATTTAAGAAAAAAATAGTATATTTTTGTAAAAATGGCAACATGATAACACACATCTGTATTTGTGAAAAAGTTGGAAAATTAAATTAAAAAGTGACGACAGATAACCCACAAGTACCAATTTGATTTTTTATTGTTACATTATTTGCTTCTAAATGTAATTATTATAAATTAGTAAAGAAATTAACAATTTAATGGCCTAATCTTATGAATAATCGATATGACCTTTTGCTTTAATGACAGCTTCCACTCTGTGAGGCATAGATAACTTCTTGTGCTATGCCGTTCCAGCATTCTTCTACATTCTCCCAGAGAGAATCGAGAGAAATTATATTCTTTTGAGTTTTCAGACGCCTCAAATGGTCCCAAAGATGCTCTATTGGATTGAAATCAGGACTTTGTGGAGGAAACTTCATAATTTGTAGAATACTTCATCTTTTTTCTTGAGATAGTTCATGCAAAGGTTAGAAGTGTACTTTGGGTCGTTATCCTGCTGGAAAATGAATCCTTGACCACAAAACCTCAATCCTGATGGTATTGTACTTCTCTTTTGTGAGAGTGTAAGTGATTCTGTGAACATCTCCAACTCCAGAATAACTGAAACAACCCCAAACTTGAATGTTGCCTCCACCATGTTTCACTGAATGTTTTATGCAGGGATCTATCAGTTTTTCGTTGGTTCTACGTCTACATAAACTCTTCTATGAGACCCAAAGAGTTCCACTTTTGATTCATGAGTAAAAATAACTTTTTTCCAGTCGTCTTCAGTAAAATTTCGATGTTTTCTTGCCCACTCCAATCTTTTAGCCTTATTTTGTTTCCTCAGTAGTGGTTTGGACACAGCAACTCTGTCATGGAGACCAGCTTTTATGAGTCTTCTTTTTATAGTACTTGTACTTATTGGAGAGTCCCGTTGTTCATTCATCTGTGCTTGAATCTGTGTAGCTGTGGCTTTTCTGTCACGCAGTGATGTAACCTTGATGTAATAATCCACAGAATCAATAGTCACTTTGGTCTGCCAGATCTTGTCTTTGAAGAGGACCATCCAGATTCTTTATATCTGCTTATAGTTCTTTGGGCGGCCCCTTTTCAAACGTTAATTTTTGCCGAGATCTGGCGTTGGGACACTCCCTCTCTTGAAAGGGCAATTATTTGCCCCTCTGGGATAAACTTAGTTCCTTAGACATTTCAATTACGACCTGTTAAGAGAGAATAGAGAAAATGGTTAATTATTTTTTAATCAAATTGCTACAATGTCATTGACTAATTGGTTTTATCAGTTATAATTTGTTAAAATTACTGTATGAATACACTATTTTGACGATTAATAACATTTGGCTCTGGACTGTCACCAATACTTGGGTTAAAATCGGTGTTATTATATTGCAAAGAAAAAAAACGTAACAGGACCAAAAAGGACCATTTTCATTAATGTGTTCTTTCTTATGAAATAAAAGCTGCATTACTTACACATGTAGTAGAATATATGAAATACCATTTCTTGTTAAAGAAAATACCTTAATATAGCGGACATACTTTCTCTGAGTTGTATTATTTTCTAGAAATTATCTAAAACTGAGGTGGACGCAGACTTGTGAACGCCACTGTAATTAATGTAAAGAATGACGCTTGTTAGAAGAGTGTCCGCACAAGAAGAGAGAAAACAAGTAATGAAAAATGAGGCACCTCCCGGAAATCGAACCCAGGATCATCCGATCATTTTTCATTATTTGTTTTGTCTCTTCTTCTTGTGCGGACACTCTTCTAACAAGCGTCGTTCTTTACATTAATTATACTGTCTCTCTTTGCAGTTAAAATGTGTGTGTGTGTATATATATATATATATATATATGTATATATATATGTGTGTGTGTGTGTGTGTGTGTATGTGTATATGGCATGAAAAGGAGCCCACTCAAAGGGCATTCGATTCCCCTCATATGTAGGAAAATTACGAGTTCTGTTTCTCGAGAGGCCCTTGGTGTAATGGTTAGCATGTCTGACCGGCAATCGGATGATCCTGGGTTCGATTCCCGGGAGGTGCCTCATTTTTCATTACAGGAATTCCCCGCTTATTGCGGTTTCGATTATTGCGATATTCGAGTTATTGCGGTTTATAATTTGCGACTATAATCCCGATTATCACTTTCAAACTTCCGAGTTATTGCGGTATTTGAAAATCATACGTCTGGCAAAAATGTTATGTTCCGACGTTTGCACGTGGTTATCGTACAGTACACGTATACCCAGTATCACCCGGCAGCTGGTTGGTGTTCAGTGTTGCTGCAGTCTTCATACAGAACAGTTCGCTTGCATAGTTTACTTGCATTATCAACCCTTTGTACAATGAGTGTGATTAGAAAAGCTGAAGATGCTATTGGAAGTGCTAAGAAGAAACGCAAAGTGATTACTTTAGAAGAAAAGTTACGTATGTTAATAAACTTATAAAACTATGTTACGTATGTTAATAAACTTATAAAACTATATATTGTGTTTCATTTACTCATTTTGGCAACATTAACGTTTTAACATGTATTATGCATCCTGATTATTGAGGTTTATTCGATTTACAGTATTACGGTTTTTGAAAAGTTTTGGCAGCATTAACGTAATTAACATGTATTATGCATCCCGATTATTGCGGTTTCGGTTATTGCGACGTTTTCGCTGGCAGCATTAACCGCAATAACTGGGGAATTCCTACTTGTTTTCTCTCCTCTTCTTGTGCGAACACTTTTCTAACAAGCGTCATTCTTTACATATATATATATATATATATATATATATATATGTAAAGAAAGACGCTTGTGTAGAAGAACGTTCCGCACAAGATGAGGAGGAAGAACGAACAAATGAAAAATGAGGTTACCACCCGGGAATCGAACCCGGGATCTTCCGACTGCTGGTAACCTCATGTTTCATTTGTTCGTTCTTCCTCCTCATCTTGTGCGGAACGTTCTTCTACACAAGCGTCGTTCTTTACATTAATTATACTGTGTGTTGTTTGCAGTTAAAATGTATATATAGGTACGGCATGCGAAGGTGCCCCCTCAGGGCATTGGTTTCTGCTCGTACGTAGGAGAATTACGACATTTGATTAATCGAGGCCCATGGTGTAGTGGATAGCATATCTGACCGACAATCGGAAGATCCCGGGTTCGATTCCCGGGTGGTAACCTCATTTTTCATTTGTTCGTTATTCCTCCTCATCTTGTGCGGAACGTTCTTCTACACAAGCGTCGTTCTTTACATTAATTATACTGTGTGTTGTTTGCAGTTAAAATGTGTATATATATATATATATGTGTATATATATATATATATATATATTATATACATATATATATATATAAGCAAACAACCACATGGAAAAGAGAAACACGAATTCCGAGTGCTTTCGTGATATATTCACATTTTGTCTCTTGCCCTTGAAAATATGAATATATCACGAAAGCGCTCGGAATTCATGTTTCTTTTTTCCTTTTTCCCTGTGGTTGTTTGCTTATTAATAAGATCACGTGTTATTTTGTGATTTTACTGCATATATATATATATATATCAAATATTATCATTATTATCACGCTAATTATATATATATATATATATACCGTGTGACCACAAAAACTGTCCCTGTTTTTAATCGCTTATTACTCAGTCATTATTGCAGCTTCACAAATGAAATAAAAAGCATTCGAAAGAGAACATTTTAAAGTTTTATTTAATTTTTTCGATATCCTGGATACGAAATCAGTACTTATAAAAAAATGACAGTTTTATCCACCCCAATCATGGGTTATTTGTCGGACATGCAACGTGTTTTCATCGCAGAAGAGATGATCAAACATGGCTCGGTAGTTGCCACCCAACGGTCTTTCAGACGACAATACGATCAGCAAAGGACCATAGATCCTAAAACGATTCGCAGGATTTTCGCAAAATGGAAACATCACGGCTCAATCAAGAACATGCATAAAGGCAACTCTGGGCGCAGCAAAGGTGTGCGAACCGCTGAAAACATTGATTCAGTCGCAAATCAGCTTGAAACGGACAACAAGAAATCTGTGAGACGACTATCAGCTGTGAAAGGAATCAAACGGGAGAGCATTCGGAAAATAATCAGGTTGGATTTGAGAATGAAGTCATTCAAAATTATGTGTTTGCAACAGCTTAGCGAACAAGACTACCAGCGTCGTTTTGATGTTTTGTGAACGCATTGAAACAATAATTGAACAAAACCAATAAGATTAAGTGACATAATATTCAGTGATGAATGCCACAGCTATCTCAATGGGTTCATCACAGACAGAATTACCGGTGTTGGTCACAAAACAAGCCAAATATACACTTGGAGAAACCTCTGCATTCACCAAAAGTTACTGTCTGGTGTGGTTTTGAGTAGCAGCAAGGTTTATGGTCCTTACTTTTTTGAGGACCCAGAGACAAGGAGACCGCTTTCAGTAACTTCAGAAAGATATGTAGAAATGCTGAACACTGTTTTTGAACAAGAAAACTGCAGTAACAAGTGGTTTCAGCAAGACGGAGCAACAGCCCACACAACTAGGCAATCACTGGAATGTTTAACAAGATTTTTTGAACAAAGATTCATTTCTCATCGCTCGCAGTTTCCCTGGCCGCAAGATCTCCCGATCTATCACCTATGGACTTTTTTCTCTGGGGATTTGTCAAGGACAAAGTATTCAGGCAACTTGCAAGTGCCATCCTCTATCGAAGAATTAAAGCAAGCGGTGGTAGAGAGTGTACAGTCCATTGAATGCAGCGTTTTGGAAAATGTAATAAATAACTTCCTTTCCCGTTGTGTGAAATGTAAGAATGTCCAGGGACGTCACTTTGAAAACATGTAGAATAAATTAAAACTTTAAAATGTTCTCTTTCGAATGCTTTTTATTTCATTTGTGAAGCTGCAATAATGACTGAGTAATAAGCGATTAAAAACAGGGACACACGGTATATATATATATATATATATATATTATATATATATATATATATCCTATTTCTTTAGTGTCCATGAAGATGTGAATATATCACGAAAGCGCTCGGGTTTCGTGTTTCCTTTTCCTTTTCCCTGTGGTTCTTTGCTTATTAAAAAGATCACGTGTTGTTCTGTGATTTTATTGCATATATATATATATATATATATATATATATATTCCCTTGAAAGTTTTGAGCCTGAGTACCCACAAAAGCCAGGCGTCTCCCCTGATATATATATATATATATATGCTAACTGACATAGATGAGGACGTTACCAGAGAGAGCACAGTAACGTCCTTTGCAGATGACACAAAGATCAGTAGAAAAATAAGAAACCCAGAAGACATAGGATTTCTACAAACCGACATAAACAGAATCTATAAGTGGACGGAAGACAACAACATGAAGTTTAACACCGAGAAATTCCAGCTATTACGGTATGGAAAAAGAAAAGACCTAAAATCCATGGAATATTATACCCCAAATAGACAAGAAATTCAGAGAAATTCCAGAGCAAAATATTTAGGGGTTGTAATGACAGATGATGCGAAATTTGAAACACAAAATAAGATAGCAGTAAACAGAGCAAAGAGAATAACGGGACAGATATTGAGAACATTTAAACAAAGGGATAGGAATGTAATGATTCCTCTACTGAAAACCCTGATAATACCCAAATTGGAATACTGCTCGGTCCTAACATCCCCATATAAAAAAGAAGACATTAGACATCTGGAAGGAATTCAAAGAAGCTTCACAGCCAAGATCAATGCATGCAAAGAACTAAATTACTGGGAAAGGTTACGAGAACTAGACCGATATTCACTGGAAAGGAGAAGAGAGAGATACATCATTATTTACACTTGGAAAATAATGGAGAAACTAGTCCCTAATCTTACTCTGAACCCTGTAACTCCCCAAACAACAGTGGGAAGTAGAAAAGGAAGAATGTGTCGTGCTCCGAAATTAAAGGCTAGACAGGGAACATCCTTAACCCTGAAGGAAAATAGTTTTGCAGTGAGAGGACCAAAGCTGTTTAATCAGTTGCCCAAAGACCTAAGAAACACGAAGGGAGTTGCAGTGGAAATCTTCAAAAGAAGACTAGACGCCTGGCTCAGAACAATCTCCGATGAGCCGGGCGTATCTGGCTATGTGAGGAGGAGAGCGCAAGAATCCAACTCACTACTTCACCAGGCCAACTCGAGAGGAGGGGCGACAAGCTTGACCTTCGTGAAATGAGAAATCATCGCGCGAAACCTTTGTAAGGTTGTAAGGTAAGGTGTATATATATATGGCCTTTCAGTCACATAAGCTGATTTCAGAGTAGTAAATAGTTTTATTTTCTCCAACAATGAATAATAATAATAATAATAATAATAATAATAATAATAATAATTATTATTATTATTATTATTATTATTATTATTATTATTATTATTACTATTATTATTATTATTATTATTACTATTACTATTATTATTATTATTATTATTATCATTAACTATTTATTTTAAATTATTTTCTTAAGCTTTATTTTACAATAATACGAGTAGCCATTGTCGTATTCCTGACATAAAAGGGCTAAGCGATTCCACAAATATATATATATATATATATACACAGTAATGTAAGCCAGGCTCTCATATTTCAGAAGTACAAAAACCAAATTCAGTACTCTTTCATTGCTCTAGAGCAGTGGTGCACAAACTTTTTTGATGTGAGGGCCAAACCAGCCATCTGTTTTATATGTAGGGGCCAGATATATAGATATTCTATTTTTTATAAATATGCATTTTTATAACCAGGGGTAATATTTCAGATTTTTCTTTGGGTAGCTACCCTTTTCATGTGAAAAATGTGAATTGAAAAGACCCGTGGGCCAGGGTTTGTGCATCACTGCTCTAGAGAGTCTAGACCTATAGTTCAGACGGCTAAATTGTATTAACTGTTATTCAAGTTTATATTATGTCTGTAAAATAAAACTTAAGATATGCTAGCATCAAACTTATTTATCAGCTCATTACTTACAACAAATTCTGTGTAAAATTGTAGATCCCCTCCGACTGCACGGAGGACATGCGCAATACACAATCGCAGGATCAGCATTTTTCAAAGGCATGTTACACCTCATGGCTTGGTAAGCAATATGCATTTGCTCCATCAGGGGAACATAGTTTTTGGCTTTACAAAAATTTTCATCAAACCAAGTTTGAAATGGAGAAATGAAGAGAACACTTTTGCAGGATCTACCATGGCTTGATGGGCAGCAGTTTTCTGTCCTGGAACCAAATTTTGTCGAAGTGGATACTCTTTTTGTGCATAATGACGCTCTTTAACTCTGCTGATACACTTGTAGAAGAAACAAGAGAACTTTGTGTATCCAAACTCTAAGCCAAAGAGAAGTGCAATCACTTTCAGATCACTACAGATATGTCAGGAGTGTTTTTCATTGAGAATATGTTTCAAAAGTAACTGCATATTGTTACATGATTCATTCATATGAATTTTATGTGTAACTGGAGCCGAAGGATAGATATTATCGTTATGCGATATTACAGCTTTCAAACTCAATTTTGATGAATCGATAAAAAGACTCCATTCCTTAGGATTGTGCTTCTCCGCCACACACACACACATATATAATATATATATATATATGTGTGTGTGTGTGTGTGTGTGTGTGTGTATATATATATACTGTATATAGTGATATATATATATATGTGTGTGTGTGTGTGTGTGTGTGTGTGTATATATATATACTGTATATAGTGTAGTGTCCCCAAGTTAAGGGAAATGCATTGGATTTATTCAATACTGAAGGAAAATAGCTTGGTTGTCAAGGAGCCAAGAATTTTTAACCAGCCTCCAAAAAATCTCAGGAGCGCCACAGCAGGTAAAAAGTTAGTCTTCAAAAGAAGACTAGATGCTTGACCCAGTAAGGTACCAGATGAGCCCGGTGTACCTGGCTATGCTTGGCAGAGAGTGCAAGAGAACAATGCGTTCATTCACCAGGCCTGGAGGCAAGGTCCCCCAGCATTGTCTGTATTTGAAGACAGACCAATAGACGGAGCTGCTACGAGGTTGCCCATTAGGTCATCGTGGATCCTGCAAAAGTGTTCTCATCACCTCTACATATCAAACTTGGTTTGATGAAAATTTTTGTGAAGACAGAAACTATGTTCCCCTGATGGAGCAAATGCATATTGCTTACCAAGCCATGGGGTGTAATATGCCTTTGAAAAATGCTGACCCTGCACCCCTACCTCATCAAAACCTGGGCGCTGTCAGCAATAGGCATAGTGAAAGATTTCATCAGGATATATTAGCCATGGAAAAGTTGAGTTTGAAATCGTGCTAATGAATATATATATATATATATATATATATATACACAAACTCAGAATGGTTCCCTGAGAACATTATATGTTAAACACAGACCGTGCATGGAACAAGGAACTCTTCTGGGAAAATTAAATCCACTATAGTCCGAATAAGTAATGGTAAATGACAAATACCATAGTTTTTTTCCTTTTTCATGATTTTAGCCCGACGTGGGCAACGGGTCTCTCGCAAAGAGATCCCATAAATATAGCTTCCCTCACCAGCTATCTGCAAAGCAGATAGGATCCAGCTTTGGGACGTGGATCTAGGGTTTAAAGCAAACCTAGATCCCTACACTCAGAACCTCTATATAAGTAAAAGACTCGTTGCATTCACGTCGTGTTGAATAAATCAAAGAAAAAGGCTAAAAATACAATAGTTACCCCCTTTTTCTTTGATTTATTCAACACGACGTGAATGCAACGAGTCTTTTACTTATATAGAGGTTCTGAGTGTAGGGATCTAGGTTTGCTTTAAACCCTAGATCCACGTCCCAAAGCTGGATCCTGTCTGCTTTGCAGATAGCTGGTGAGGGAAGCTATATTTATGGGATCTCTTTGCGAGAGACCCGTTGCCCACGTCGGGCTAAAATCATGAAAAAGGAAAAAAACTATGGTATTTGTCATTTACCATTACTTATTCGGACTATAGTGGATTTAATTTTCCCAGAAGAGTTCCTTGTTCCATGCACGGTCTGTGTTTAACATATATATATATATATATATATATATATATACACTATATAACCTGAATAATGAATATGGCGCACAATCTTTCAAAGCACTTTGTAATTGTGGACCATATTGAAAAGGACATGTATCATATATATATATTTGTTTGGGCACAATTATGACGGAAATATGAAAACTAACATTTGGTTAATATTCGTCTTTTCACCCACTCACGCGCGGTTAAAACAGTACAATATATTGAATTGCCATTCAAACCTGACTAAGAAAATATCATATATCTTATGTTGTGCAAATTTGTTGAAATGTACAGTTTTTAATAAAATATATTTCCTGTTTTGGCTATAATGTACTTTTTTTCATAAAATCTTTTTCTTGATTGGGCTATTTTTTCGCTACTCTGCGACTTAATTAGTTTGTTGATTTTTGTTCTCGATATTTTTTTTCTAATTGGGTTCAGTTTGGTGGTGTTTGTGATAGAATTATGACGTGCCGTTCCTGTGATTTCGACTTTGAGAACTTGATTCGTCATGTGCCCTAGATGAAGACAAAGGATTGGATGTTTTTATCAATTACGGCGTTATTCTCTCATCCTTAACTTGCCCGAAATGTGACAGTGAGTGCCTTATACGAAAACATCAGAAGATATTTAGGTGAAATAACCAATATTAACTGTTAGGTTAATTGAATGCCCGGTTAGGTCAACTAAATACCTGGTTAGGTCAACTGAATGCCCGGTTAGGTTATTGAATGCCTGGTTAGGTTAATTGAATGCCTGGTTAGGTCAACTGTACGCCCTTGATGATTGGTTAGGTTAAGTCGTGATATTTTCGTTAGTTTAAGCGAAAATGACGAGAGCAAACTTTTCTGGTTAATTTTGAGGTGTTTTGCACGTTTCCTGTGGTAATGCGTCGTTTACGAGATCTAGTAACATGAACATGTTAGGTTATGCTTTATTGAATAAAATGTAGTCAAAAATACATTTTTCAAGTGTATTTTGGTGTGCTTTGTTCAAATATGACCTTCATTTCTTGCGCAAATGAACAGAAATACAGTTGTCATTGCATGGCCCAATAGGGCATATCATACTCTGGGTTCAGGGTTGAAATTTTGGAAAAACAAAGTCGCTAATATGTATTCCTATGTGAAAATTAATTCTAAGGTGGGTTTATTATTTGCAACTTTTCCGAAAAATCTCATTTTCATGGTCAAAATCGCGATTTTCTGATTTGAAGGCTCCCAACGCAGCCTCAGGGCACCCAAACCAAAGCACGCAGCTGTTCTGCATATGATTTAGTCTAAAAGCTGCTTTTCTGACCTCATCCTTGCTTTCTTGCTTGTTTCAACACCTCTGGTTGCTGGAAAAATGTTTAGATTTCACGTAAGAATTTTAAGTTTTTCTTCAAAGAATAGGCGCGGCTCACCAGCTCTACTCTGATCGAGTAGCGGGAGACTTGCCACCTCCACGTGTAGGTTTACACGCCTGTTCGTCCTGGATCCCTGAAAAGCGTGGCCTCATAAGATCTTATATTATGATCTTATGAGGACTTTCAGCTCTTATGAGCATTAACGATGGCTTCAGCCTCTTCATCAGCCACTCGAACCTGAAAAGCTCTTAAGTATGTCCTGCTTCGATCTGAACACTGGGAGCATTTCTCGATGGTCTATCCTGGCTCTCACCCACCCATCTCTCCTCTCGTGACCGTACACAGCTTGGGAAGCAGTTGAGACTTCCTGTACAGCTCTCTCGCATGACTATGAACAGAGAAAGCGTCCACTTTGAGTGGAGTTTTCCTGAGAACCTCGAGCTCAGTCAAGGTCATCTTGCAGGTGAAAATAGGCTCGTAAATATTCTCTGATTCCCAGTTGATGAGATCCTCAGGTGAAGTGGCTTGCAGATTGACTTTGGGATTTTTATGGGGCCTCACTGTCGTATCACCAAAGTCTCTTCCTTCTCTGATCTTCTCTATCTGGCTCACAGCAAAAGCTCTCTGATGCTCATCCTCACTGCACAGGAATGAAGCCAGGATGTTCTCAGGATGTGCGTGGTAAGCTCCTCTTATCACTGCAGCAGAGATGATGTCCCTGACCTCGGTAGTCTGGTTCCTCAGCAGCCTCAGGCTTGAAAAAACGTGTGCAGGACCAAATTTGAGGTGGTGCTTCACTTTGATGTCACAGTACATTTTGAAGTAGAAGTTAAGGCAGAACTTCACGAGGGCCTCGAGCCTCCTCAACACCTCCCCCTTCAGTCCGTGCTCTCTCATCTACAACAGCAAGATGGCTTGTGCAGTAGTGAGCCACTTGAATTGGTTCAGAGGTCCACACTTGAGACCAGCCAACTGTGGACTGAGACTTCCAGACTTGATGGCTTTGATCAGAAGATAGCAATTGTGCTGGTCTGTGGAGAGAGATTTGACTATCTTTACTGGCAGCTCTATGATATCTTCAGTTCCTTCCACTGGTTTGAAGTTGAAGTTGACCTCAAGTTCATTCACTTTCTCAAGAAGTTTTCCAATAGGCCCACTGAAGCCTGACCGGGGAGTTACAGGGCCGTCCAGCTTGATGATTAAGTGCCTCAGGGGGAGCTCGTTCACATGGAGCTGACAGATCATCCAGTGGCACTTGCGACCCAGCATCTTCTCCAATAGGGCTATGGCACCTACAGACCATCCCGTGTTGGTGTTGGTAGAATCTCCTCCAATCATTACAAGGCTCTCGTCAGCTCCGTGATCCAGAAGCCATTCATGCAGGCCCTGAGCGATCTTATGAACAGGCTTTTCTCCTTCCTCAGGTTCCTCGGGAGTGAAATGGAAGAGGTACTTTCCTTGAGGCTCCCACGTGATAGTATAATGCTCCTCGATCACTTTACCAGGATGAAATCTCCCTGTCACTTTGTCATATTTCAACACCTTTGTGTTCCTATCCTGCTTGCCATCAAAGAATATCCCAGAGATCTTCTCTGACCTCTGCGTGAGAGCTTCAACTGATGAGGCCATTACTTCCTCCTTGGCCGTCCAGACTTTCATGCCATCTATGGCCAAGTAAGCCTTGTCTTTGGAAAGATGACCGGCCTTGATGAGGTCGTTCAGGAAGCCAGTGGCAACTGCAGCTGCCGGAACATTTGCCACCCTGTACCTCAAAGTTGCTGAAGCTGTCCCTTGGATCTTCATGTAGTTTCGTGTAGCAGAAGTTGGAGTTTCGGCAGGCACTTCAGCGGGAACGTCCATAGGAGCTTCAGTAGCCTCAGCATTGCCAGAGGCTTCTTTTGCAGCTTCTTCCAAGTTTGGCTCTTCGTCCTCCTCAAAGTCTTTCATGAGAGAATGTTGAACTTTGCCTTCTGCGTCCAAGTGGTTACAAAGATTCAAATGGAGTAGATTTTTTTCTTATGTATGTATGTATTAAACCTGTGTAAGAGTTAAGCAAAGTTAATGTGTCTAAATGGCAACAAATTATGACAAAGGGTTAAAAATATGAGGTTGTGTTCAATTGAATATTCGGTATTTCAGCATAGAACAGAAAACCGCAATTTTGAACATGATAACGCGATTTTTGGGAAAAGTTGCAGAAATGAAACCCCTCTTAGAATTAAATTTTACATAAAAGTACATATTAGCCAGAGTGAAATTCAGACTCGGAAAAGTATATGCCCTAGTGGTCCAAACACGTATTTCTGTTCATTTGCACAAGAAATGAAGGTTATATTTGAACAGAGCACACCAAAATACACTAGAAAAATGTATTTTTGATTTCAACTTCAGGCCATGTCATTTGCGACATAACTACCCAAAACACCTCAAAATTGACCAGAAAAGTTTGTTCTCATCATAAAAACTGGGTGTAACAACGAATAATTACCTAACATTTTGATGTGAAGGAATTAAAAGCGCTAGGGTATGTTATAGATTTTTAAGATTTTTAAAGCTCAGTGTTAAAATACATTGTTCCGTTTTCTTTGTAGCAATATATAACGAAGAAGATGTATACCGATTTAAGGGGTGACGGTATGAATTCAAATTTGACGGTAAAGTGGGGCCAATATTATTATTATCAATGAACTATCTTGTATTAATTGCTGCATCTAGCGTGCTTCGTTCCTTTTTAATTTTAAATAAGATTATTTATTAAAAATTACGCATCAATGAAAGAAAGCCACCTCCAAAAGTTTCTAGTAAACAATGCCACCCTAAAAAATGATTAAGTAAACAATGCCAGCGCCCTCCAAAATCACTAAATAAAGAATGTAAGTAAAAACACCTTCATGACGAACTGGTTATTATTTATTACTGTATGCCTTTGATGATTGGTTAGGTTAAGTCATGATATTTTCATTTAAACTGATTAAAATATCACAACTTAACCTAACCTAACCTAAATAACTTACAGATCAATAAAAGAAAGCCACTCCCGAATTGTGTTAATGAAAGAAAGCCACCCCTGACCCATTTTGGGGTGTCTTTGTTTCATTAATCCAAAATTACTTTTGGTAATAATCTACTTAAGCTCCCGTCTCTCCGATTTTCATAAATTATACATCAGTAGCTTCGTTTCTTCATTAGGAATGCGATTTAGACAGTCTCTAGTAAGGAAAATGCTTCAAAACCTAACCTAACCTAAAAAAATCTAGAGTTTTAAAAACAAAGTCTAGTGAGTTTGTAGTTTTACAGGATTTTTAATGAAAATCTAGTGTTTTTTTTAGTTAACAAAATCACCAGATTCGCAACATTAGTATGCGTGTAAATTCTAATTGGATTCAGTTTGGTGGTGTTTGCAATAGAATTATGACGTGCCGTTCGTGTGATTTCGACTTTGAGGACTTGATCCGTCATGTGCCCTAGATGAAGACAAAGCATTGGATGTTTATATCAATTACGGCGTTATTCTCTCATCCTTGTCCAAAATGTGACAGTGAGTGCCTAATACGAAAAGATCAGAAGAGATTTAGGTGAAATAACCAATATTAACCTGTTAGGTTAATTGAATGCCCGGTTAGGTCAACTGAATGCCCAGTTAGGTCAACTGAATGCCTGGTTAGGTTAATTGAATGCTCAGTTAGGTCAACTGTACGCCCTTGATGATTCGTTAGGTTAAGTCGTGATATTTTCGTTAGTTTAAACAAAAATGACGAGAGGAAACTTTTTTGGTTAATTTTGAGGTGTTTTGTACGTTTCCTGTGGCAATGCGTCGTTTACGAGATCTCGTAACATGAACATATCCTATATGTTTGTTACGATATCTCAAAAACTACGCATTTGCACAGGAAACCAATGGCAGATTCGTGCAAAGCACCTCAAAATTGACCAGAAAAGTTTGGTTAAAACTCTCTAGATTTTTTATAGGTTAGGTTAGGTTTTGAAGCATTTCCCTTACTAGCGACTGCCTAAATCGCATTCTTAATGAAGAAACGAAGCAACCGATGTATAATTTATGAAAATCGGAGAGACGGGAGCTTAAGTACATTATTACCTTACTTTTTCTTATGAGTTATTACAACGAATTTTGCAGCATGTTTATCTTTCACCATTTCAAAAGTCATGACGCATGGTGTTTTTAAAATCTAATGCGGCTAATTTGTTATAATGTTATAATGTTTCAGACCAACAAAGACCCTAGAATCCACTCATGGCTGGTCTACCTAACTGTAATTGTGTATTGTGTATATCCTCCGTGGTGTCGGAGGGGATCTACAATTTTATACAGAATTTGTTGTAAGTAATGAGCTGATACATAAGTTTGATGCTAGCATATCTTAAGTTTTATTTTACAGACATAATATAAACTTGAATAACAGTTAATACAGTTTAGCCGTCTGAACTATATAGGTCGACATCAATGAAAGAGTACTGAATTTGGTTTCTGATACATAAGTTTGATGCTAACATATCTTGTTTTATTTTATAGACATAATATAAACTTCAATAACAGTTAATACAGTTTAGCCGTCTGAACTATATAGGTCGACATCAATGAAAGAGTACTGGATTTGGTTTCTGTACTTCTGAAATATGAAAGCCTGACTTACACTACTGTGAATATATATATCTTCCTTTCCCCAAACAAATTTGTGGAATCGCTTAGCCCTTTTATGTCAGGAATACGACAATGGCTACTGGTATTATTGTATAATGTATTATTGTATAATAAAGGTTAAGATAACTTAAAATGAATAGTTAATAATAATAATAATAATTAATAATAATAATAACAATTATTATTATTATTATTATTATTCATTGTTAGAGAAAACAAAACTTATTTACTAGTCTGAAATCAGCTAATGTGACTGAAAGGCTATATACAGTATATATATCAGGGGCGACGCCTGGCTTTTGTGGATACTCAGGCTCAAACCTTTGAAGCAGATATATATACATATATATTATATATATATATATATATATATATATATATATATATATATATATATATATATAAATAGCCATGATAATAATAATATTGCTGTTCTTGATGATTGTACCCTACTATACTATACATATTTTATATTTTACCGGATTGAAATATATTAGCTACCCCTGGATTAGATAAATATAATTTAAGTGAATTTAATTAATATTTTCTGGATCTATTTCGTAATACCAATATTAGAACAAAACAAAATTTATTTATGAATTAACTGTATTTATTCAAATTTTATTTTGTGTGTATCATTATTAATATATTAAACGGAAACGATGAGGTCACAGTTGGCTTAAAGAAATCTTTGTTGCACTACAGTTCTTATATACAAAATATATATGTTGGTTTCATTCACTATTATATATATATATATATATATATATATATATATATATGATGAATAAAACCACGAAGGAAAGGAAACACAGATGGTGCTCAAGCGCTTTCGTCTAATGACATCCTGAGGAACACTGAAGTACATAAAGAGTTACAACCTATATATAGGTTACAGAAAAAAATAAATAAATATCTATATATATATATATACAATAAACGGAAAAACAAAATTAAAGGATTGTGGAAGGGGTTACACAAATTTATAAGGAAAAACTATCGATTTTTAGCACAAGATTAAAAGAATTGTTTCCAACCAATGTTATAGATAAAAAAAAATTTATATATATATAAATTTATACTGGAAATCTGCCAGGGTTTTAGCACTCTGCTCTTTTTGTATAAAAAAAAAAAATTTGAACAATTATCGATTTTTAGCACAAGATTAAAAGAATTGTTTCCAACCAATGTTATAGATAAAAAAATAAATAAAATATATATACAAATTTATACTGGAAATCTGCCCGGGTTTTAGCACTCTGCCCTATTTTTTGTATATAAAAATTGAAAAATAAAAGTTAGTGGCATACAAATTTACCAAAGATTTAGCGTTCTACCTTTCTTATCTAAATCTGTTCTGAAGGAATTCAAAACAACAGGATCGAGTTGAAAAAGACCTTTGCTTATGTTGAAGTTATTTGTTAGTTGGATAATGGCAGACTCAAGAATATTTCTGTTAACAATGTTGCTAGAGTGAAATAAAACGGAAGCATTATTCCAATCAATACAGTGGGATAACTCTGACAAATGAACAAAAAGGGCACTGGACAACTGTCCTGTTCTAACGGAATATTGATGCTGTTTTATACTGAAAAATTGAATAACGCACGTACTGAAACTAACGATAGATTGATCAGTTTTGATGTTTGTTCATTGTTTACAAAAGTGCCGATTGACGATATGCTTGACTTTCTCTCCCAAGAATTACATAAGTATGACCTGCCACTACCTTCACACATTGTTTTGGAACTTATTAAGCTTTGCATCAAAGACTGTAAATTCACTTTCAATAACGAGTATTATCAACAAGTTTTTGGGATGGCCATGGGCAACCCCTTGTCGCCTCTCCTCTCCAATATTTATATGGAGTTTTTCGAAATTACTTACATTTCGAGAATCCTGGGGGTTGGCATCCCTTGGTTGCGGTACGTCGATGATATTTTGTGTATCTGGCCCATGAATCGTGACCTGGATAACTTCCTCCTTCAGTTAAATGATCAAGTCCCCTCCATTAAGTTTACTTTGGAAGTGGAACAAGACAATTCAATCCCATTTTTGGATGTGCGTGTACATAGGGAAAGCCCAGGTTTTAAGTTTAGTATCTATCGGAAAAAACAAACAATTTGTCCTACGTACACTTTTACTCGGGACATGACACCCCCACTAAGAAGGCCATTTTTTCTTCAATGTTTCTCCGCGCCCTTAGGATCGCCAGTCCGGAATACATCGATGCCGAATTAGAAAAAATCAACGGTATTGGAAATGATCTGTGTTATCCATCTGCGTTTATGGAATCTTGTCTCAACAAGGCAAAACGAACTTTCTATCGCGTCAATAATAACACTCGTACTTTGTCAAAAAATATTTTAGTACTTCCATTTTTCCCGGGCTTTTTAGGCATTGCTAATGTATTTAAACTTTTGGATATTAATGTAGTATTTTCATATAACAATATTGTGAAAAATATCATAGTAAAAAATAGCCCTACCAATAATTCAGGCATTATCTATAAAATTGGTTGTAAACAATGTGATTCCTTTTACATAGGTCAGACGGGAAAGGATTTGCACACACGTAAAACAGCATCAATATTCCGTTAGAACAGGACAGTTGTCCAGTGCCCTTTTTGTCCATTTGTCAGAGTTATCCCACTGTATTGATTGGAATAATGCTTCAGTTTTATTTCACTCTAGCAACATTGTTAATAGAAATATTCTTGAGTCTGCCATTATCCAACTAACAAATAACTTCAACATAAGCAAAGGTCTTTTTCAACTCGATCCTGTTGTTTTGAATTCCTTCAGAACAGATTTAGATAAGAAAGGTAGAACGCTAAATCTTTGGTAAATTTGTATGCCACTAACTTTTATTTTTCAATTTTTATATACAAAAAATAGGGCAGAGTGCTAAAACCCGGGCAGATTTCCAGTATAAATTTGTATATATATTTTATTTTTTTATCTATAACATTGGTTGGAAACAATTCTTTTAATGTTGTGGTAAAAATCGATAATTGTTCAATTTTTTTTTTTTTTTATACAAAAAGAGCAGAGTGCTAAAACCCGGGCAGATTTCCAGTATAAATTTGTATATATATAAAATTTTTTTTATCTATAACATTGGTTGGAAACAATTCTTTTAATCTTGTGCTAAAAATCGATAGTTTTTCTTTATAAATTTGTGTGCCCCCTTCCACAATCCTTTAATTTTGTTTTTCCGTTTATTGTATATATTATATATATATAAATATATATATATATAATTTTTTTTTTTTTTTCTGTAACCTATATATAGGTTGTAACTCTTTATGTACTTCAGTGTTCCTGAGGATGTCATTAGACGAAAGCGCTTGAGCACCATCTCTGTTTCCTTTCCTTTGTGGTTTTATTCATCATAAATACTTTTCACGTGTTACTTTCGTGAAATAATTTTCATATATATATATATATATATATATCAGCAGAAGCCTGGTGCTCCAGAAATGCATGTTCTGCAAGAACGCTTCCAGAAAGATAAAAATAGAGGGACCCCACGAACACGATAGAACCAGAGCGCTGCCGTTTTCTTACTCGAATGTTTGTTTGTTTGCCTCGTGAAAGACAATCAAGGAAGGCGAAGATTTTTTTTTTCCCTCATGAATGACCATGGAGGAAGGCGAGGAGGATTTTGTAAATTTTTAAAATTTATTTTATATTTTCCCCAATGGCCCACCTCAAGGTGCAAACCCCTAAATGCCCCTCATTAGGTGAGACCCCATAAATGGGGTGAGGAAGTTAAGGGAGGGGCCCGCCCCCTTATAACAGAGGCGAAGGCCTCCATGGACCCCTCTAGGGCCAAGTTTCAAAGCGCCCCAATTTCCTCTGGCCAAACACGGACATCCTACTGATTCCACTGGCACCCGTCTGGACGCAACAAAATTATTGCTCTCCCCCTCCTTTTTCAATGCACTGATTTGGATTTCGAGCTTTTTGTATTAAAAAAATATTTGAAAGGAGTGTAGCCTAGTGATAACACTGGGCAACACGTATTTTATTGAATGATATCTGACACTTGATTCTAGGTAATTTGGGTGCGCTGAATACGAATTTCAACTCGGTTTGGCTCTATCAGGTCCTGATTCTTGTCGACAGCCTATGTGCCATTTTCCAGATTTTTCAAATTAGGACTAAAAAATTAAGTCATGTGTTAAATTTTTTTTTCAAGTTTCATGAATACAAGCAGTTCAAACTACAGTAAAATTACATTATAACGATAGAAATGACTTAAAATAAAAAAACAAACAGATATGAAGCTTTCACTGTGGCAAAAATTTTCTTTTGTAAGACTTTCTAGCGTATTTGCTTGTTGATGGCAGGTCTCTTTTCAAGCACCAGCAGTAATCAGCCATCATGTGGGAATCCCAGCGGCCTTGGTACCGTTCCTCCATAATTTTGATATCTTGGTTGAATCTCTCCCCTTGTTCGTCACTTACATCACCTAAATTACTTGGAAATTGGTCAAGATGGCTATTCAAAAAATGCATTTTTATGCTCATATTGCAACCTAACTCTTTGTAGTCCCTTAAAAGTTTTTTTACGATTTCTTCGTAGTTATCTGCCCTATAATTGCCTAAAAAGTTTTCTATCAAGTCCACGAATGAGAACCAGCCATTTTTTTCGCGTTCATTCATGACATTAGGAAAATTGCTGTCTTTAATCATTGTTCTTATTTGTGGACCGTCGAAAATTCCCGCCTTGATTTTTTCATAACTTAAACTTGGAAATTTTGAAGTTATGTATTTGAAACACTCGCCGTTCGTATCTAAAGCTTTTACATATTGTTTAATGAGGCCTAGTTTTATATGCAGAGGAGGAAATATGATTTTATCTCTGCTCACTAAAGGTGGATTAATTACGTTTTTTTCTCCGACAGTAAGTGATGTTCGTGCTGGCCAGATTTGTTTGAAATAATGTTCTTCCTTGGCTCTGCTGTCCCATAAGCAAAGGAAGCAGGGATATTTAGTATACCCTCCTTGTTGTCCTAGCAGAAAATTAACCATTTTTAAGTCAACACATATGATCCACTCGTGCTCCCTATATTTGATAAGATTTAAAACCTTTTCTATATGTTCATACTTTTCTTTTAATTTTGTTGAGTGCCCAATCGGTATCGAGCCGTATAGATTGCCATTATGCAACCACACACACTTAAGACTTCTTTTCGAACTGTCTAAAAACAAGCGCCAATCATTTGCATCGTAAGACTCAACCCCCATCTTCTTTAACAAACCAACTATGTCGCAGCAATATACTAAACTATCCTCTGTTCTAAAATATTTAACAAGTTCTTCTTCTCTTTTTCTGTAAAATGAAATGTATGTGTTTGAAGTAAGCAAGTTTTTCTCTTTAAGTCTTGAAGCTAAAATTTCCGCAGCCTTTTTTGGCAAATTTAGATCCCTTACAAGATCATTCAACTCGGCCTGGTTAAACTTTTGCGGATCGTTTTGACTTTCAAATACGCTGGGGTCAAAATCGGTGTCTGACTCCTCAAAGTGCATAACAATATTTTCAGGAACATCTTCAACTAATTCTTGAGTTGGCAGACCCTTAAATTTTGGAATGGGGATCTCATTTGAATGTAGCACAGGTCGTATCGCGGTGTCGAAATTTGGGTACTCGATACAATGTTTATTTTTCTTAGTGAAGCCCGAAGTCTTGACAAAGCAAAGGTAGCAATCGGTCTCGTGGTTAGTAGGCTCTCGCCACACCTGATATGGAAAAAAAATTGTAAAGCGTTAACAAAAGCGACGAGAGACTTGTTTTTATGAATTTTATCAAAAGTTATCACCCAAACATTTAACATTTCTATGTGTTTCAACCTTATGCAATATTTGAGATTCTTATAAACATTTTCTGTAAATTTTTGTTTATGTACCTAAGTTACAATTACATTTAGGTAAGTTACAGTATACTAGTGATTAAATTACGTAGTTTTATGAAATCATAAACTTACCATCGGAACTCCAAAAGGTATTTTGAATCCGAACCCTTCGTCCAATGTCGCAGTCTTTCAATGCATATAGTGCAGGCTTTATGTGGAGCCCACGATTTATCTTGGTCCCCCAGTTTTATGCCAAAATAAGCTAAGTAAGCTCTTTTTACGAAGTCAGTTATATTTGCTCGTTGATGTGGAAGTGTAAAATTTCCACATATATAACAGAAGGAATCAGGGTTGTTTTTGCATTTGAACTTTCTAGTGCTTGATGACATATTGCTTGATTGTTCTGCCAATTTGTAAAGGTATTTAAAGCCCTTAATTCATATAAATTTAAGAAAATCTGAAATATAAACACAAAAATTAGTTTAAATAGGTACTTATTATGAAATAGGTACTTACAATCTATGAAATTAAACTAGAAACACGGATGAGTAGGTACAATATAAATTACGTCTAATTAAATCAACTATATTAAATCACGATGACAAAATTACTCACTAAATCATATGCCAATTCAAAATTATGTTAATGCCCAAACTTAATTAACTAACTCAACTGACTGACTGACTGATTGAATTGACTGATTAACTCTGGAAACGAGTCGCTTTTATATATTTTAGTTGTCCCTCTAGAATACTCTACAGAGAACAGGAACGCTCGAGAAAATTTTAGAATTCTATGATATTTTTAGCTTAATTTACTAATATTAAAATGGGTTAAAAATGACAAAATTAAAAATATTTTTAGGGTGTTACATATAAAAATATACATAATACAACAATACCATAACAATAGGTACAAATACCTAGATAAAAACCTAGTTGCATAATGTGTAACTGCAAAAAGACTTAGCGAGTATTGAGAAAAAACCTTTTTATGAATACGACGAAAGAGGAGGGGTGTTGAGCAAACTCAGGACCTGATAGAGCAAAACCGAGTAAAAATTCGTGCTCAGCGTACCCAAATTACCTAGAAGTAACTGTCAAATCTAATTCAATAGACAAAAAATTGAAATTTGTTCCCCAGTGTAATTTATCATAATTTTATAGTCATTAATATTGTTTAACAGCGCTTCTAATCATTTAAGTGGGAAAGCAATGCTTCCATTGCTTCCATGAACCGAACGCCACTGATATATAGAAACCTATATATATATATATATATATATATATGTTATACATGTTATAATTTATAATCGAAGTCGCGCCCTGATGACTGTTATAGTGATTTCATTCATTCAATATTTCCCAAGCTATGTATGACTCGTTTCCTTCCAACGGAAGTCGCGCGCACTGACGCAGACGGTTTCTTTGATTTCACTTGGGAAACACAATGCTCTCAGGTAATGTCAACCGCTTGCGTGATGGCGTTGCCAGGTTCCGTTCCTTTGACTACATAAGAAGAGGATCAGCGCCCTTACGGCAGATCCCTGAGGGAGGGTCTCCGGGCCGAAGGGTTTCGGTCCGTTAACGGGAATTGCTTTTCAGAATTGGAAGATTGGGTATCAATTTGAAGTCTGACCGTTTAGAGAGAAAGATCGGTAGTTTGGAATTGATTCATATAAGTCTGGGGACTCAGAACGGACTCGAGGGCGTCCTAGAAGGAGTTCGACTTATTTCATATCTTACAATGAAGATAAAGTAACATTTTATCATTATGAAACTTGTATTATTTTTATTATTATTATTACCTCCCGAATATAACTTGCAGAATCTCACTAGCGCTCCGTCAGTAGCGAGACAGGCTGGGTTGCGTTTCAGTAGTTCTCCGAGTGAAGACCAGAGGGAATTTGAACTTGTATTATTTCTATCATTATTATTACTTCCCTGTTCTATATAAAAGAAACATTTGATTCATGCTAATCCATTCTATTTATCTCGCCTATATTCAAATTAAAGATCATGTAAGCCGTTGTGTTTATTTTCTACTCTTTCGGCTTTGATAACTGGGATAAAAGAAAAACACGGGTCCACACAGTACTACTCGATAGTGGGAATACGAAGAGTAAACTATTTCTGCATCCAGGAGTGCTAAAGCAATAACTCTCTCTCTAGTAACATCCTGACGTTGCAAGAACTCGGAGGGAGCAGGTTATTACAGTGGTGTCAGAAGTGGGATCAAAGTTTTTCTTTATCCCTTCTTCTTAGCCACAGACACCATCGACGCCTGAAACAAGTGCATAAGAACCACCGGCACGGAGAAGACGACGGAACTACGAGATCGAGGACAGCTGCTTAGGCCTGCTTAAAGCACCCATCCTTTGAAACTTCGAGCAGCGGACGAAGAACAGAAGGATTGACGTTTCTTATCCGGAGAAGGAAACCGAAACTGGACGTAATAGGTGAGCGACCTTGGTAGCATAAAGCGACCACCCCGTAAAAGTCCTCCCGAAGGAATCCTCGAGTAACCGAGCCGGACGATTCCGGAAGGAGCAGGTTATTACATATACTGTATATAAATATATATATGTATATATAAATATATATATATATATATATATATATATATATATACATATATATATATATATATATATATATATATATATATATATATATAATGTTATAATGTTTAATGTTTCAGACCAACAAAGACCCTAGGATCCACTCATGGCTGGTCTACCTAACTGTGTTCGTAATTGTGTATTGTGCATGTCCTCCGTGGTGGCGGAGGGGACCTACAATTTTACGTGGGTTCCGAACCACAAAGAACATAAGAACATAAGAAATTTTTATAGTGGGCACACTAGGGGCCACTTCGGCCCATCGAGGTGGCTCCACTATGTAAAAACTGCCTGTACATTGGCAACAACCAATTTTTACAAAACTAAATAATTATCAATTTAAAACTAATTAATTATCAATTTAAAACTAAAGATAGAATCTCTGGATCCAGAGGATCAAGTCATAATAGACTACTATCCACAAATATGTTACACTCTATATCTATTTATAACCGACATGCAAATATATCAGATCCAAAGAATCCAGTCAATTTCATTACGGTATCCATCAATACCAGTACCTTGCCAACCAAAAATAAGTCACGGTCCATATCAATTGCGGACCAAGTCACAATTTACAACCATATACATTACAATATATATACTTAGGAGGAAAAGTGTAGGTGTGGCTGTAAAGACTGTACAGTAATGTAGAAATGTGTGTGCACCCATTTTGGGTCTCCCATTTAAAGGTGTTTGTGGGGCAAGTGAAGATCATGAGTTTTTCAATACCTCACAGTACTATGGGGGGCACCGCTCGGCAGAGGAATCTCTTTAAATGGGGTGTGTAAGGACAGAGAGTATCCCCTAACCCAAGATGCTGCCTCCCTATATCCCACAACACTTGTGTTGAGCTGTGGGATCTATCACCTAAATGTACATAATATATATGAAATAAACTAGTACCATTCATGCAATAAAAATGGGCTTAAACACTATCACCAGATGTCCCTTGCAGACATCAAACTATCCAACCTTCTTTTGAAAGAATCAATTGTATCTGAAGTCACCACTTCTTCTGTCAGACTGTTCCAAAACTTAATTACTCTGTTTGTAAAACTATGTTTTCTTAAATTTGTTCTACATCTTGGCTTAAATAATTTCATACTATGACCTCTAGTCTGGTTATTGTGATCTTTAATGAAAAGAGAATCAAAATCTATCTTATCCAACCCTTAATTTTACTACCTTAAACTATACCCAATCTATCAACATATGCGTCTAATCGATTTTTAAACATGTTTATAGACGTGCTACTAATTACTTCTACCGGCAAACTATTCCAGCTATTTACTATTCTATGCGTAAAAAAGTTTTTGGCAACTGCTGTCTCGAACCTTCTACTTGTCAACTTACACCCGTTATTTCTAGTCCTATTATATTGAGATATTTCGAAAAAGCTATCTCTATCTACGTTATCGAACCCATTCATAATTTTGAAAACCTGGATTAGATCACCCCTTAGCCTCCTAGTCTCGAGTGTAGTCAATTTTAACTCTTTAAGCCTATCCTCGTACGACTTTGACCTAAGCGACGGAATCATCTTAGTTGCTCGTCTTTGAACTCTTTCGATTTTGTCTATATCTTTGCGCATATGCGGATTCCAAAATTGGATCGCGTACTCCAAATGGGGTCTAACTAATGATTTATAAAGAGGAACTATAATATCGCGCGATTTGTACTCAAAATTCCGAGCTATAAAACCTAACACTTTATTCGCTTTATTGACCGCTGCTGTACTTTGTTTCGCTACTTTTAAATCACCAGTGACTATAACTCCTAAATCTTTTTCCTGCTCTAAGCTTATCACCTCTTTCCCTGACATACTATATGCAAAATTACCGTTACGCGAACATATATGAAAAATTTTGCACTTATCGACGTTAAATCTCATTTGCCATGTGACTGACCAATCAACGATTTTATTCAGATCTTCCTGGATTTTACCTCTATCTTCATCATTAATCACCCTACCACCCAGCTTCGTGTCATCCGCAAACTTTGAAACTGTACTGACTAGGCCGACATCCAAATCGTTAATATATATAAGAAAAAGCAAGGGGCCTAATACATAACCCTGAGGAACGCCACTCGCTACATTAGCCCAACACGACTCCGCTCCATCAACGACCACCCTCTGTTTCCTACCTCGCAACCACTCTTCTATCCAATTTATTACTACACCCCTGATTCCATGAGCCTTAGTTTTTTCAATGAGTCTTGTGTGCGGTACGGTGTCAAACGCTTTTTGAAAATCTAAATACACTACATCAACCGTCCGATGACTATCGTAAACGTCAACCACGCTTTGAAAAAATTCTTAAAGTTTAGTTAAGCAAGATTTGTTTCGCCTAAAACCGTGCTGCGTATTTCTAACTAAGTTATGCAATTCTAAGTGTTCGACTATACGATCCCTAATTATTGATTCCAGAAGCTTACCTACAACAGACGTTAAACTGTTTGGCCTATAATTTCCCGCCGCACCTTTATCGCCTTTCTTGAAGATAGGTGTTACGTTTGCTAACTTGAAATTATCTGGTACGCACCCCTCAGAAATAGATGCATTGAAAATCTTTGTTAGCGGCACAACAATGCTATCTTTTAATTCTTTTAGTTGTATGGGATATATGGAGTCCGGCCCCTGGGATTTACGCGTTTTCATTTTATCAATATAGCGCATTACTTCCCCTTCACTAACCACAATACTATCGAAAATATTACCATTATCAAAAGGTATTATGTCTATGACCGTAGGGATATTCGCTACATCTTCTGTAGTAAAAACTGACGTAAAGAATTCGTTTAGCAAGGTAGCCATTCCCTTGTTTTCAGAATCTAGATCCCAGTTAACATTTTTCAACGGCCCCCAAGACACTTTTTACTGGATTTCTATTATTGACGTATTGAAAGAATCGCTTGAGGGTTTTCTTTACCGTCACGAGCTATGGAGATTTCAATTTCCTGCCTTGACTTTTTTATTACACTTTTCGCTTCACGCCTTAGAGATATGTAGTTGTTTCGTAACCACAAATTGTCTTTATCGCACTTATGTAGCCTATAAGCCCTATCTCTATTCTTTATAATGTCTCCTACTCTAGAAGTAAACCACAAGGGCTTGTTATTTACTTTCGCACTCTTAATTTTCTACTGTACACATTCCTCATTTATTGTCCTCAATACTGTTTCAAACAATTCCCACATTAGTTTTGCGTTGGAGTTCCCCATTACGTTTTCCCAATTGATGTGTGACAATTTATTTCGAAATTTACAAAAGTCTGCGTGCTGGAAGTTAGGAATTTTAGTCGAGTTAGCTGGTTTCGAGTGACTTACTGAGAGGACAAACTTTACCATATTGTGATCGCTATTGCTTAACGGTTCTATTACTTGAAGATCAGTAATTAGCTTATCATCCGTAGTTATTACTAAATCTAAAATACTGTCCAGCCTCGTAGGTTCCCCAACCTTTTGAATAAGAAAGCTATCCTCGAGAAAATTCACTAAACGATTACCTTCCGCGTCTCCCTGCATTGTGTCGTAATTTACGTTGGCGCAATTAAAGTTACCCATAACTAAAGCCTGCTCACTACCTATTATTCTCTTTAGTTCACGATATAACGCTTCGTCCGTATCAGCTGTTTGATTAGGGGGCCTATATATAACCGCAACAAGAAGTTTGAAATCGTTCAATTTAAGTTCTGCTATAGTCGAATCTATTGGTTCTGGAATTGTGTGCTTTACTTCTATAACGTTCGCAATATTATCTTTGATATACAACATAACACCGCCTCATCGCCTACCTATTCTCTTTTTAACAAAAAGTCTATAACCTCTAATTTGATACTCCCCTACGAAGTCACGTGTTTCAGTGCTAAGCCACGATTCATTTATCGCAATTAAATCAGTCTTTACAAGCAATTAAAGAAAAAAATTCGTTTATTTTATTTCGTAAGCTACGAGCATTTAAGGATAGCACCTTCAAATTGTTTGTAATTGCGGCACCTTCGCGACCGCAGGGGAAATTTGTGGAATTTACGCTGGGACCATTCGAGTTACGGCAGCCTGAAAAGAAGAGACTATTATGAAATAGTCTTCCTAAACTGTCTTCCTAAACTGTTCCAAAAATTCGCACAGTGCACTCGTTCCTGTTGGCAAAGATACTTTAGGTTATTTTTAATATAGGTCGCCTTGCTGTAGAAATCGTTACGTTGGATAATTCGAGGAAGTATAGCTGTTAAAACAATCTTATTAGTTTTTCCTTTAATCGCTCTAGTAAGCCCCTGTACCTAGCCAGCAGTTCTTCCGATCTAGAATTTAAAACGTTATTAGTACGTACCGACATGAATAACATACGTTGTGTCCTCGGTGGTACCGTCTGTAAAATGGTCAGCACTATTAGTTATATCCTCCACCCTTGCACCAGGGTAGCAGTAACGGCGCCTACGACGAGGGTTTCTCCCACAGAATTCCTCGAGCTGCCCTCGAACAATGGAATCGCCAACGAGTCGTATTTCCATTTCCGGTTCATCAGCATCTTCGAAACATAAAACAGAAAACTTATTGTTTGTTATTACTGGTAGACAAGTCTTAGTTTTCGCAATGGTGCTCCATTACGCACTCGAACGAAGGGTTGGGAACTAGGGGAAGAGAGAGGGCTATTAGTACTATTTATATTATTAGTAGAAACTGAGGCAGGAGGGGTCGTAACTGGAGTATCAAGGGATTCTAATTTTGCCGTCAGGAGCATCACGCTTTCTTCAAGCCTCACTCTGGCCTCCTTCTCACGTTCTAACTCGTTCCTCAGGACTTCCATATATATATATATATATATATATATATATATATATATATATATATATATATATATATATATATATATAAATATGTATATAAAAATAAATATATATATATATATATATACGAGGAATAGGAGGACGAAAAGATGGTACATGTTTGTTAACAGACGCCTCGGAAAAATTCAATTTCCATCATCAGTGCTAAAAATTTAAAACAAGTAAAAATAAATAAGTATAATAAATAAACGAACAACAAATTAAAATGGCGCAACAATTAGCGAGAATCAAAAACAAGTTACGATGTGTATTAAATTAAAAGATTAAAAGTTAAATGATATAAAGAATAAAAGTATGGATAATAAGTAAAATATAAAATGGTTTAGGTAGAACAGAATTGTAAAATTACTTACAATTAGCGAAAATATATATATATGTACGTAAATATATACATATATAATATATATATATACACATAAATAAAAATATATATATATATATATATATATATATATATATATATATATATGTTGACCCCTCCTTTTATGGCCCTGAGTCGGTTTGGAGTCGACGGGGATTCTGGTTAGGAGGCAGCAACGGATATTTCTTCTATAACATTCTAATTATTTTCTCTCGCTATAGGGTCGACAGTTGTTAATTCTTCTCTTTCTATAATACTCTGATATTTTTTCTGATACTAAAATTATCGACTTTTCTTTTATAACTTATCGACTTTACTGACTAAGTTCTTCTGAAGAGAGCCCAACTCAAGGGGAAAATAAAAAGTTTCTCTTACTGTAATTCACTTCTAAAAAATGTATAGGTACTGCTCTGAATTTACAGGAGTAGAGGTTCGACCTCTTTCGACCATGGCTCAGGCCGGAATCTAAAAATTAAGGAGGCACGGGGCCTCTGCCCCCTCCTCGCAGCGAGGCTGCTAACAAGGGAGTCTCGTAGTTGTAACCAAAGAAGAGTGCATTAATGCAGTGAAGTTAATTTTACAATTACATGTATCATATAAATCTAAATGTTGGGGGAATGCAGTTGAAGGTTAAGTTCCCCTCTTTTAAACACATGATCAGATGAAAGATTCCAAATAAAAATTTTAAAAACAAAATAAAAACTAATCGTATTTTCGCTGAGTATACATTTCTGAAGGCGATATAATTTCGTAGTAATACATAAGTACAATTCAAGTACATCATTGAGTACGTTGTAATTTTTGGTTCATTACAATTATGATTACAATTATCAATGATTCACATTTCACTTAGTATCGTTAATTACAATTCCATTTAAAGTACATTACGTCGTTTACAATACTTAGTGTTTTTATATTTATATATGGTTATTATATATGGTTATTAGTAAAACACAAAGTACATGGGCACATACGATATATATTTATATATACATGACACACATGATTTAACATAACGCATGATGTGTTATAAATTGAAATTAGAGCGAGAGGAGATTTTTCGTTTTCAGATGTTCGATTTATGCTGATTAGCGGAATTCGACCACTCGCCTAAGCATTTATGAATATCTTGCGAGAAATTAATTAATTTAAAGAAAAGAAATAAAAAGAATACATGTGAACGGATGTACAATTGTACATGTACGTAACGATGTACGTAGTCATCAAGGGACATGTACGAATGCACAAGTTTTTTATACATATTGGTACGTAACACAATAGGTTGTGTGCGTAATACAGACACGCGTAAAATATGGACTGATAGGTTGATAGGCATCAGTAAACAATTGGTAGGACACGACATATAAATAATGACGTATAGAGAGTGAAGTTTTATTATTATTATTATTAAAGAATTTACCATACATTGAACATGAAAGATATCGACATACCAAATGGGTGATTCAGTATTCGCGGTATGGAAAACGTGAAGAGAATTAAGTTACTTTATGACGTCATAGTTATTCACATTATGTCATACCTACAGTATAAGTCATTATTAGAAAAGATGAATTAGAGAAATACAGTAATGAATAAAGAAGTACAAATGGAAAGTCTATCCAAAACTCGCTTTGGCGATTTTGGTTTCTTATGTAAAAATGAACATTCAAACATAAAAAACCATACAAACGTAAGTACTGCATGAAGACAATGAATCCATATAATGATGGTATAGAAATCGTCATTGTTCATTTTTACACACACACACATATATATATATATATATATATATATATATATCATATATATTAATTATATAAAGATTAATTATATAAAAATTAATTTTTAATTACATAAAGATTATTTATATAAAGAATCAAAAGATAGCATTGTTGTGCCGCTAACAACGATTTTTAATGAGTCTATTTTTGAGGGGTGCGTACCAGATAATCTCAAGTTAGCAAACGTAACACCTCTCTTCAAGAAAGGCGATAAAGGTGCGGCGGGAAATTATAGGCCAATCAGTATAACGTCTGTTGTAGGTAACCTACTGGAATCAGTAATTAGGGATCGTATAGTCGAACACTTAGAATTGCATAACTTAGTTAGAAATACGCAGCACGGTTTTAGGCGAAACAAATCTTGCTTAACTAATCTTTTAGAATTTTTTCAAAGCGTGGTTGACGTTTACGATAGTCATCGGGCGGTTGATGTAGTGTATTTAGATTTTCAAAAAGCGTTTGACACCGTACGCACAAAAGACTCATTGAAAAAACTAAGGCTCATGGAATCAGGGGTGTAGTAATAAATTGGATAGAAGAGTGGTTGCGAGGTAGGAAACAGAGGGTGGTCGTTGATGGAGTCGAGTCGTGTTGGGCTAATGTAGCGAGTGGCGTTCCTCAGGGTTCTGTATTAGGCCCCTTGCTTTTTCTTATATATATTAACGATTTGGATGTCGGCCTAGTCAGTACAGTTTCAAAGTTTGCGGATGACACGAAGCTGGGTGGTAGGTCGATTAATGACGAAGATAGAGGTAAAATCCAGGAAGATCTGAATAAAATCGTTGATTGGTCAGTCACATGGCAAATGAGATTTAACGTCGATAAGTGCAAAATTTTACATATAGGTTCGCGTAACGATAATTTTGCGTATAGTATGTCAGGGAAGGGGTTAACAAGCGTAGAACAGGGAAAAGATTTAGGAGTTATAGTCACTGGTGATTTAAAAGTAGCGAAACAAAGTACAGCAGCGGTCAATAAAGCGAATAAAGTGTTAGGTTTTATAGCTCGGAATTTTTAGTACAAATCGCGCGATATTATAGTTCCTCTTTGTAAATCATTAGTTAGACCCCATTTGGAGTACGCGATCGAATTTTGGAATCCGCATATGCGAAAAGATATAGACAAACTCGAAAGAGTTCAAAGACGAGCAACTAAGATGATTCCGTCGCTTAGGTCGAAGTCGTACGAGGATAGGCTTATGGGGTTAAAATTGACTACACTCGAGACTAGAAGGCTAAGTGGTGATCTAATCCAGGTTTTCAAAATTATGAATGGGTTCGATAACGTAGAAAGAGATAGCTTTTTCGAAATATCACGATATAATAGGACTAGAAATAACGGGTGTAAGTTGACAAGTAGAAGGTTCGAGACAGCAGTTGCCAAAAACTTTTTTACGCATAGAATAGTAAATAGGTGGAATAGTTTGCCGGTAGAAGTAATTAGTAGCACGTCTATAAACATATTTAAAAATCGATTAGACGCATATGTTGATAGATTTGGTATAGTTTAAGGTAGTAAAATTAAGGCTTTGTTGTTCGGAACCCAAGTAAAATTGTAGGTCCCCTCTGCCAACACGGAGGACATGCACAATACCCAATTACGAACACAGTTAGGTAGACTAGCCATGAGTGGATCCTAGGGTCTTTGTTGGTCTGAAACATTTTAACATTATTATGATATATATATATAATATATATATATATATATATATATATATATATATATATATATAAGCAAACAACCACAGGGAAAAGGAAAAAGAAACACGAAATCCGAGCGCTTTCGTGATATATTCACATCTTCATGGAAAAACAAATTACTTGTTTTTCCCTGAAGATGTGAATACATCACGAAAGCGCTCGGATTTCGTGTTTCTTTTTCCTTTTCCCTGTGTTTGTTTGCTTATTAATAAGATCACTTGTTTTTCTGTGATTTTACTGCATATATATATATATATATATATATATATATATATATATATATACACACACAAATATATATATATATATAATATATATATATATATATACATAATTTTCATTTGTTCCGTTCTCTCTCTCTCGTCTTGCGCGGAATATCTCCTATACAAGCGTCGTTCTTTACGTTATTTATACTGCGTGTTCTTTGCAGTTGAATGTATAATGTTACGGCATGCGGGAGGTGCCCCCTTGGGGCATTGGTTTCTGCGAGTATGTAGAAGAATTACGGCATTTGGAAGAGTGAGGTCCATGGTGTAATGGTTATCGCGTCTGACCGGCAATCGGAAGATCCCGGGTTCGATTCCCAGGTGGTTACCTCATTTTTTCATTTGTTCCGTTCTCTCTCTCTCGTCTTGCGCGGAATATCTCCTATACAAGCGTCGTTCTTTACGTTATTTATACTGCGTGTTCTTTGCAGTTGAATGTATATAATGTTACGGCATGCGGGAGGTGCCCCCTTGGGGCATTGGTTTCTGCGAATATATATATATATACATAATATATATATATATATATACACAAATATATATATATATATATATATATATATATATATATATATGTTAACCCCTCCATCTATGGCCTTGGGTCGTTCAAAGTCGACGGGGGTTCTGGTTAGGAGGCAACAACGGATATTTCTCGCGATAGTTTTTCTTCTATAACATTCTAATTTTTTTTTTCTCTCGCTATAGGGTCGATAGACTGTTAATTCTTCTCTTTCTATGCCACTGGGTGGTTTCGGAGGATTCCGTGAAAACTTACTAAATTCTCTGAAGATTCCCTGATGCTTCTTATAACATATCGGGAAATTATTTTTCTCTATTGACTGAGTTCTCGGACGAGAGCACGGCTGGAAGGAAAATATAAAAAAAACTTTCTTTAACTGTAATGTACTTCTGAAAATGTACAGGTAGTGCTCTGAATTTACAGGGGTAGAGGTTCGACCTCTTTCGACCATGGCTCAGGCCGGAATCTCAAAGTTAAGGAGGCAAGGGGCCTCTGCCCTCTCCTCACTGAGAGGCTGCTAACAAGGGAGTGTTAATGGAAGTAATCGAAATGAAGTAAAGTTATTTTACAATTACATGCTTTATATATAATCTAAATTTTGGGGGAGTGCAGTTTAAAGGTTAAGTTTCCCCCCTTTAAACACATGACCAGATTTTTGAAAGATTCCAAATAAAAAATTTTAAAAATAAATATAAAAAATAATCGTATTTTCGCCGTGTATACATTTTTAAAGGGCGACATAATTACATTGAGTATAATTTAAGTACATCACTGAGTACTCTGTAATTTTGGTCTACAACAACTATGATTACAATTACGGATTAATTTACATTCGCTTATTATCGTTAATTATAGTTTTTATTAAAGTACATCAATTACATTATATTAAATTATTATCGTCAATTAAAGTACATTAACCACACTACAAATTATTATCATTAATTACAGTTTCATTAAAGTGCATTACGTCATTAAGCATATTAGTCACTTACAATTCTTACAGTGTTTTTATATTTATATATGGTTATTAGTACAACACAAAGTACATGGGTACATGATGAATAAAACCACGAAGGGAAAAGAAACACAAAGTGGTGCTCAATATGAAAATTATTTCACGAAAGTGACACGTGGTTTCGTGGTTTTATTCATCACAAATATTTTTCACGTGTCACTTTCGTGAAATAATTTTCATACATATATATAACATATCACATATAATAATGTTCTCTAAATTCGAATCAGAGAGAGATTTTACGTTTTTACAGTAGATGTCAATTTGTGCTGTGGTCATCGAATTGCGTACACTTGCATAAGCATTTATGAATATCTTGCGAGGGGTGAACGCACTTAAAAGAAAAAAGAAAAAAAATAATACATGCGAACGTATTTGGACGATTTTAAACGAACAGTTACAGATGCATAAGTTTTGTACCATTTCGTAGACTGACACGAGTAAAATGAATATTTAATAAAATTGATATAGGATAATGGTCAAGATAAGATATCGACGTATGGATGGATATGGTCGAATAATAATATTTATACTACATAACACCAGACAGGACAACGTATAAATAATGACTGCAGAGAATGAAGTTTTTATTATTTTTAAAGAATTAATCATACATTGAATATGAAAGATATCCACATACTAAATACGTGATTCAGTATTCAAGGTATGGAAAATGTGAAGGGAATTAAGTTACTTTATGACGTTATAGTTATTCAAATTATATCATACGTACAGTGTAAGTCATTATTGCGAGAAATTAAAGGAGACGAACTAGAGACACAGTTAAGAGACATTTGCTTCTCACAGCGAACTTTTAATTGCACAAACATGTATACTGCTCAACCATAGAAATGGTAGGTCGCATGGTTGTGACACTGAAAAAAAAATAGAAAGCAAAAATCGAAATTCTATCGAAACTCGCTCAGGTGATTTTCGTTTCTCATGTAAAAAATGAATATTGATTATTCATTGTTCATTTTTACATATATATATATATATATATATATATATATATATATATATATATATATATATATATATATAAATAAATAAATAAATATTATATATCTTATATATATATATATATATATATATCTATATGTGTGTATATTATAATATATATATATATTATATATATATATATATAATATATATATATATATATTATATATATATAATATATATAATATGCAGGGTGAATCAAAAGTCTCCATACATAGGCAAAATGGTCACTTTATTATGCAATCACTTGTAAGTCACAAAATATGCTCTATGTGGGCACCATTACACTGAATGCACATACGGATGCGTTCCTCCCAGTCATGGCAAACGCACGTTAACACGTCTGGTGTTATGCGTGCACAAGCATCACGAATGCGTTCCTTTAGGTGTTCCGTGTTTTGTATTTTCACCTGGTACACCATGGCCTTCAAGTGCCCCCACAAGTAAAAATCAAGGGGGGTGAGGTCTGAGGACCTCGGAGGCCACTTCACGGGACCACGGCGACCAATCCAGTGACCCGCAAACTGCTGATCCAGCCACTGGCGCACGCAGCTAACGTAATGGGGTGGCGCCCCGGCTTGCTGAAAGTACGCTGGAAATCTCCCGTCCTCGTTCAGCAGGGACGGCATGACTGTGTTTTGCAGCATGTTTAGCTACATTTCGGCATTTAGATTGGTGTCAATGAAAAAAGGGCCAACAATTTTGTTGCCCCATATTCCGCACCACACCATCACTTTTCCAGCGCCTTGCGTCTTTGAGGGACTCATCCAGTGCGGGTTGTCATCACTCCAATAACGTACGTTCTGACGATTAACCTCTCCATGAACATAAAAGTTGGCTTCATCTGAAAACGGGATGCCAGCCGAGAACTCCGTGTCTTCGTCCACTTTTGTTCTTGCCCATTCACAGAATTCCAGCCGCCTGTCGCTAAGATACTGCAACATTTTCATTTTGTAAGGATGCCATCCGTGCTCTTTCATAATGCGGATGCTACTCCTTTGGCTGACACCGCATTCTGCAGATATCCATCGAGTGCTTTTTTGGGGATTCTTTGCGAACGCTGCCAGCACCATGGTCGCTGTGCCTTCAGCAGTGTCTGTTCGTGGACGGCCACTTCTCGGCTGGTCTGCAACACTTCCAGTCTTCTTGAACTTCTCAATGAGTTTGGCAACGGTGTCGTGTGTGATGTGCTTGCCGCGGGGCGTGTCTCCTGTTAAAATCCTCGGCAACCTTGCGACAGCTTCCTGATCCTGCCAGAAGAATGATCTCTATACGCTCTTCTTGGGACAAAGGCATCTCAGCACATCACCTGCAAAAAAATAAAAAATAAATAATAATTTATTTATCATGACCATTTTGCCTATGTATAAAGACTTTTGACTCACCCTGTGTGTGTATATATATATATATAATTAAATTAAATAAAATAAATTAAATAAATAATATTTTAATTTATTTATTATATTATTATTTTATTTATTATTTTATTTATTATATATATATATATATATATATATATATATTATTATATATATATATACACTGTACAGTGCCCGCGAAAAGTATCCGATCACTCAAGAAAATACAATATTTTCCCTTAATATTCAGAGACACGTAATTTACTTTCTATTTGTTCTAGCGACATCTGGTAACTTTGAGGTTGGTCGCTGATATGAGAGCTATCCAACGCATTCTCAAATTAGTGTTCTGGTAGCCTTCGTTGCGGGTGGCTGTGTCTCAAATTTGTCAGATTTCACTGTTTGTGTAAATTTCTTGATATTTTTTTTTTTTTACAGAAAGTGGTGTAAATAAAATTTATATATAATGTGTGCTAAAAAACAACTTAAGAGTGATTGTCGAGGTGCTATTGTTGCTTTGCATGCATGTGGGAAATCACAGAGACAGATAGCTAAGGAATTAAACATATCCCAAAGTACCGTTAATTTATGGGTTTCACGGGCTAAGAACAATGGTGGCCTAACCACGCCAGTCCCTAAAAAACGATCTGGCAGACCGAGAAAAACAAATTCGCGAACAGACAAACTTATGAAACGTTTAGTATTGAAAACCCCAACAATAACTGCGAAAGAAATAAAATTTAATATGAATAATTTGTTATCTGGTGTTTCTGAACGAACTATCCAGGAGCGGCTCCAAAAAGAACTCGGATTACCATCTCGCCATGCTGCTAAGAAACCGTTCATTAATGAAAAAATGCGTAAAAAACGTGTCGCATTTTGTAAAAAATACATTCATTGGACTGTTGATGACTGGAAGAAGGTTTTATTTAGCGATGAGTCGACATTTTTGACATTCAGAAGTTGTCCAAAAAAGGTTCGCCGGCCTATTGGCTCAAAT
>JAJOZX010000120.1:1242500-1452500 GCA_023014485.1 Bathynomus jamesi | reverse complement strand
ATTTAAAATCTTTAATACAAAGTTTAAGTTCAAAGTAGGCTCCAGCATTGTCCACCCACTTGTGTAACCTTACCTGTACATTTTCAACAGTTTTTCTCAAGAAGTCACGTGGTACATTACCAAGAACATGATGATTTTTTTTTCAAGTTTATCAACGGTCCTTGGTTTTGATTTGTACAGTAGGGTGTATCATGCTCATTGAAGCGCGAATTTCAAGATTGGTAGTATGTATTCCTATGTAAAATTACATTTCAGGAGGGGTTTGTTTTCTTGAACTTTTGCTAAAAATCACCTTTAAGTGTTCAAATTTCCACTTTTTCTTTTTCTGGTTATGTACAGAACAGCTATGCAGGACAAACACCGTAGTACAAATGTAACACATCGGTTTCCTACCAAACAAAATCACTGTAACAGCTGTTATAGGCTACTAGAGTTTCACTGTGATAATTTTCTATGTTTCAGATACAAAGCTTGTTGAAGATTATGTAGCCACCATGGCTAAGCAAGGACGAAAGACCAGAAAAAGTTCTGGTTCAAAGCTGAGTGATCTGGTGGGTCCAGGCAAGCAGTTATTTCCCACAGACGTTCTAACCTGGAGAGCTGTGTTTAAGAGAGGAATCCTCCTCCAGGAAGGGAATCTGCTTCTGGATGATATGAAGAGAGCTCAGTACCCTCTGCAAGATTTGGCCAACGACTTGGCATCACTGGTACTAGCACAGTGGCGCAAAAGCAATGCCAAGTTCACTCCTCCTGTGATCGTTCAAGAGAGATCCATTGCCAGGAAGATTCTTGTCAGGTGGAATGAAATGATTGACCTAGTGAATGGCAGAGTGAAGGCTACAAAGAGAGAGAAGAGAATATTTGAACTTGATACATTGTTTGACATAACAACCTGCAGACATGATATCACTCTCTGTGGAACTGAAGCATCTGGCTGCTCTGTCTGTGCTGCTAGAGTTCATGTGAACTGTGACTTTCCTCTGCCTCAGAAGATTCCAAAGCTAGAGCTAGAGTAGCTCCATTAACAGAGGATCAAAACCTCAGAGGTTTCTGGCTTCCGGATGGCATCTGTTGATGTGAAGGAAACAGTGAAGCAGGTGAAGGCTGCTAAGAGGAAGGAGGAAGAACATGAGGCAGCTGAGAAGAGAAACAGAAAAGAGGAAGAAGAAAAGGAGCTACTGCTTAGAGCTGATGATGGTGATGATGATGAAGATGAGGTGACTTCCTTGCAAGAGTCTCCAGGCAGAGCAGCTCCTACTGCTGACACAGATTTTTCCAGTACTGCACCAGGCACAGGCTCCAGTATCAACACTGGCAAAGTCTCCACCTCTGCCAGGTGGAACTACATGGATATCTCAAGCATTGCTGCAGCCGTAGTCAGGTTCAAGGTGGCAAATAGTCAAACAGTCCTGCAGCAGCCATTGCAACTGGTTTCTTGAAAGACCTCATCAAAGCTGGCCATCTATCTGCTGATAAGGCATATCTAGCTGTTCACAGGATGAAGATGTGGAGGAGCAAGGAGTCTGTAATAGGTGCCTCGGTGGAGGCCCTGGAGAAAAGGACAGAGGGAGAGGAGATCAAGGGAATTTTCTTTGATGGAAAACAAGATAAGAAGACAAAGATCATGAGGTACAGTGAAGAAACTGGCAGCTTCCATCCTAATATTACAACTGAAGAGCACTACTAGTGTTACCTGGGAACCTGAGGGGAAGTATCTCTTCCATTGTACACCAGAAGAACCTGAAGGAAATGAGAAACCTGCACTGAAGATAGCTCAGGCTCTGTTTGAGTAGATTAGTGCTCATGGTGCTAAAGATACTATTGTGGTCCTTGGTGGTGACTCCACCAACACAAACACAGGACCTGATGGAGGAGCCATCACTCATTTGGAGGGACTGCTAGGTCACAAGTGTCACTGGCTGATATGCCAGTTGCATATTAATGAACTCAACCTCAAGCACATGATCATCAAGCTTGATGGTCCCTACACGCACAAGTCTGGGTTCAGTGGCCCAATAGGAAAACCTTTGGAGAAGATCAATGACATACCTGTCAACTTTAGTTTCAAGGCTCTGCCAGGAGAAGAAGATATAATTGAACTGCCAGAAGACATTGTACAGAACCTTAACACTGACCAGAAGAACTGCTACCTACTGATCAAAGCTCTCAAGACGGGAGATTTCAGCAAGGAAGTTGCTGGTCTGAAGTGTGGCCCACTGAATCAGTCACGCTGGCTGACTACAGGTGAGGCCCTGTTGATGTTGTGGATGAGACAGCATGGTCTGAAGGGGGAGGTGTTGAAGAAGCTGGAGGTGCTGCTGAAGTGCTGCCTGGACTTCTACTTCAAGATGTATTTTGAGATCAAGGTGAAGCACCACATGAGGTATGGACCTCACTAAATTGTGACCGCTCTGGGACTGCTGAGAAGCCAGACCTCTGAAGTCAGGAACATAATCACTCATGTGATAGTTCGTGGAGCATATCATGCTCACAGTGAGAACCTCATTGCCTCTCTCCTGTGCAGTGAGGATGAGGAGGAGAGGGCATTGGGGGGTTGAGATGATCAAGAAGATCAGAGGTAAGTCTGAGTATGGAGACATAAATCTGAGAACTCATAGAAACCCTAAACTGAATTTTGATGCCACTTCTCCAATTACTCTGATTAATTGGGATAAGGAGAAACTGTATGAGCCACTGCCCATGCAGTGTATGGGCAAGAGAGAAGAGATGGTTAGGTTCGTGCTAGGATCGATTACAGAGAATTGTTGCCCGTTTTCAAGTCAAAGCAAGACATTATGAACATGTTTTAGATCTATACAAGACCTGCTACAGAAATCAAGATGCTTTCAGAAGAAAAAATTTCAAAACATTCAGTTGACCAGCATATTATTACAAGCTGGGGGTGGAGGAGGGACTTATACAAATATTAAAGAAGAATTGCAATTGCAAAGAAAAGGTTGAACGTCACAGCAGCTTGCGGAAAAGTGGGGGCAGCTGCCATCACACTCAGTGATGCCGAAAAGAAAATAAATAAAAATTGGTGGAGGCGTTTTTAAAAAAAAAGAAAATGCAAGACAAAGAAAGAAGAACAAAAAGATTCTGCCTGATGAAGAGAACAGCCGCGAAATGTGACGTATAGGAGACTAAAAAGCATACAATTCCTTATTTTTGGGCCATTTTGTGTGATTTTGGTTATTTTAGGAGTTATGAACCACTTTGGCTGATCTTAAATGGGTCCAAGCCTGCCCCTAGAAATGTTTAAGGGTGTATGTGAACAATATGGAACATATGGAGGTCATTTGAGGCTACCTAGTCTTTGAAATTGGCCAAAAATCCCATTTTTCGACAAAAAACTGCGATTTTGAACAAAAATGTTTTTCGCAAAAGTTGCAGAAGACGAACCCCTCTTAAAATTCAATTTTACATAGGAATGCAAACTGCCAATCTTGAAATTCCAAGTTTTTCAATATTCGACCTGAGCATGATACACCCCATTGTACACTTCTTCTTTGGCCCAGTCCCACAGAAAGCAGTCGCATGGCGTTAAATCTGGACTTCGAGCAGGCCATTCCGATGGTTCTCGACGACCTAACCACCGTTCGGAGAAGTATTTATTTAACCAGGCATGAACAGTTAATGCAACATGTGGTGAAGCCCCATCTTGCGTGAAGAGCATTTCTCCAGAATTTTTCAACTCAGGTTCCAGAAGTCTGTGGGCAATGCTGGAGCCTACTTTAAACTTTAACTCTGTATTAAAGCTTTTCAATTTTGTAATAAAGTAAACAGTAATAATTAATCTTCATTTCAGTTAAATAAATATTTTCATATCCATTTTTCGTTTAGGAGCAATAAGAATTTAAAAATAGGGAGTGACTTTTCAGACACCCTGTAGATATGAAGAATTAAAATTTCAGACAATCCATTGTCCAAACTATTCATCAGTCCTGCTTTGTCTTCTAGACTATGAACCTCTTGGTATGAAAATGTTACTCTATTGCTCCACTTAACTCCTGCATCAGCCGTCCCATTACATATACTTTATTGTCGTACTCCTTTTTTGTTTTGTTTTTTATAAAATTTATTGTTTAATTAGCTGTATCGTTGATTACTTTGATGGATATTGTACCTTTCTTTTAGGTGGGGGATATTTCTCCTGCCACTAAACATTATTATTGCCATTATCATTATCATCAACTCTGTAATCATAGCAATGGGTAGTTTTATTATTACTTGTTTCAGTCCGTGCCTTTTTTTTATTTCTCTTTTAGTCATAATTTTAATTTTTAAAATTTATTATTGTTTGATTTACTTTGTCGTTTATTACCTTCAAGAATATTATGCTATTTTATGTGATTTATATGCTTCCAATAAAGCTTATCATTATCATCTATATACAGTAAATATAAATGAATATATATATATATTATATATATTATATATATATATATATATATATATATATATAATATATATATACAGGGTGTTTCAGGTCGACCCTAGAAATACCAAAATATCAAAATTGGCTGAATTTGTAGTTTGTATTTGGTATGTGGTATTTGATATTTTGATATTTCTAGGATCGACCTGATACACCCTGTGTATATATATATATATATATATGATGCAAACCCACAAGATACTTGATACTTGTGGGTTTGCATCATTCATTCATTTCACGTGTTTAATTGTGAAATTCGTCCCATATATATATACAGTATATATATATATATATATAATATACTGTATATTCAGTCTGAGAAAATTTTCCACGATTCCTTAAAGTACATATATTTTATAGTAGATATGAAAAGTAAACGCATGCAGTGAACATCTTGTAGCTTTACCATGTCGTATACATACATGTGATGATATTTTGGATGGTGTCATAGTCTAGATTTATCGAAAGATCAATCAGTTCTTTTGTTTAGATTTGACTCAAACGTGGGGAAAGACCTTATTTTCCACAACTGGAAATATGCTGTAAAACTTGCTCAAATGGATTCATATCTGAGCTTCTTGGAGCCCAAACAAGAACTTGCAACATTTGTCACTCCCACTGAGAAGTGTATGATGAGAAAGGACACTTTGCGAGAAAGCTGGATGTGGTATTCTTTGTAGGACATCTGAATCCAAGAAAATATGCGTCCATCCTTGAAAATTATCTCTCTCCACTGTTTTATCATGGGAAACTCAAGTTATCCACATGTTTTGCAAGAAGACTGTGCAACCTGTCACACCTCCCAACACATTTCCCAACGGGTAAGACAAGAAGGGTTACAAGCTCTTCCATAGGCTCATGAAACCCAGATACGAATTTGAATCTTACTGAGCAAGTTTGGGAGCATCTTGATCCCCAAGTATGGAAAATAAAAACCTTTTCCCACATCTGTATCAATCTAAAAGAAATAATGATTGTTTTTTGGCCAAATCTGGACCATAGTGTCATCCAGAATGTCACTGCATTGATGTCATAACATAATTAAATCAGTGAAATATTGCTTGCAGCGCTCGAACGTTTTGAAAGACAATCATTTTGACCGACGGAAAAAATTCTTTTGTCATCGAGAAATGTTTCCCAAATCCAGAACTTTTCGCTGAAAATGTTTGAATTTCACAAATAATGTAATCAAACCTAATTTAACCTAACTGTACTTAATTCAGTTACAAAGAAAAAATATCATAAGTTTCGTAAACCAAGGGTTCCCAACCTTTTCAGGTTAGCGTACTACTTTTTGCCATCATGCTTTTCTAAGTACCACCATTAAGGAAGGAAGGTTGTTCACCTAACCAAAACCATAGGGAGGAGACTGTGGAGTCAATCTTGAATTTTCAGTCTTATCTAAGGAGTTATATTTATTCTAATAATATTCATCGATATTTTCACTGAATCAAAATCTTGATTTTGGCCTTGCGCGTTGTCGTTAAATAACTTGAAATGTACCTGGAAGGCAAATTGGATAGCATGCAAACCTGCAGTCGGAAAGGTTGCGGGTTATTCATCTACAGCTACTACTACTTTCGGGAACATTATCATGAAAGTAATTATCAATTAGCAAGCTGCGTTTTATAACTCTCTTGCATACCACCTAAAAGAGCTCCGCGTACCACAGGTTGAGAATCTCTGTCACAGACGATAAAAATAAACCAAAATTTTTATCAAATCTGATTCTAGTTTTGTTTTGTTTTTTTGTTGTCGAGAGCGTAATATTAGCACTACTTCCCTTGATTGAATGGGTTCACTTATTCATTATATCTCCCATACATATATATTAAAAACACAATGACCGTGTAAAATAAATATGACAATTAAAATCCTCAAAGTTAAAAAAATAGGGCACTAAAAACCGCGAAGCTTTTCGAGAAAGTCTTCCCTCTTCTTTCGGGCGGTGGACAAAAACAAAAACTGTAAGTCAAAATTAAATAGAGTATTCACTAAAAATCGCCATGCCTCAGGCAACTCAAACAGGCGTAAATTATTCCGAAAGACAGAAGATTTTGACAGCCAAAAGTTGACCATAAAATCAAGTTGGAAGATTCCATGTTTTAGATTAAAATTATCAGTTTTTTTATAATAAAAGATTCGGCGAGCTTACGTTTGTCATTATTAGGGCAGTCAAAAGTTGACCGAAAAAATTAAGAAAGTTGACCTTACGAATTGAAAAAATTGACTTATAAAGTTGCCTTTACTTTCAATAATAAAAACGATACTTTAATTACTTATTCTTGCTCTTCTACATCAGTTGACCGATTGTGGTAAATTATGAAGTATTTGCCGACATTTTCTGGCAAAAAATTGCGATCCTTACTTAATAATTTATTAAGCATGGAGAAAGATCTCTCTACAGCGGCAGTTGTTGGTTGACATTGCAAAAGCTGACCATAAACTGTTGGTGAGATTTCAGGTCTACTGAGGTTAATTATTTCACAAATACCATTTGTCTTGAGTCTTGTTTCAATGTATTGTTTGACTGAACACATATCTTCGCCAAGGTTGATAGAAGAAATGGTTTCATATGCCTCTCTAATGGTGCAATCAGATGCTTCCATCCTAGTCACTAAGCTAGCAATCAAACTATAATTCATTTTGATTGACATTAGTTGCTTTGGCAGTTTTTCATTAGCAACACTCTCTTTAGCCTTCTGAACAATGATTCCTTCATCTTCAAAATTTTCCACAATTGTCTTCACATTTGGAAAATTGTCTGCATAATAAAAAGCAGCGTTCAGCCAGCTTGCCCAACGTGTTCCTGCCAATTTTTAGTTATTTTAATTATTTATTCCAAAAAATTGACTTTATTTACCTCATTGCTATTTTTTGACCTAACAGGTAAAAGTTGACTTTTGGTTGACCTATTAACTTTGGTAATATACCCCCTACAGGTGTTTTTATTGCATTTTCAGTCGTTTCAGCGAAAAGTGCCCCATAGGAAACAATTTGACTTTATTGACTTTTGACCGCCCTAGTCATTATTACTGATATGCAAAAGCAAGTTATGAGCAAGTTATGAACCTGTCTAATCGATGCCTATGTAAGGCGCAATTTTCAAACTATATTTATGTTGGTAAAGGCGTCTTTTAAAATCATTAGTTTCGCCGACATAACTCTTTGGACAATCCCTAGAGGGCATTCGATATACTGCAGAATTGGAAGGAAAATTAGATAATTAATTTTTTTGTAAAAGACCACGAGTGGAACATGGAATTCGTGAGATGAGATTAAGTTGGGGAGGAACCAAGTCGCGAAGTGACTGTCCATTGAACGGGATTACCAGAGCGCTACGGAGGTTCGTTTTTGTAGTAGTATTGTTGTAGAACTACTTCTTGGAAGATCTAAGGGCCTTATCAATAAAAGTAGAAGGATATCCGAACTTTTTAAAAAAATCCTTGATATAATAAAATTGAGAATTTAAATAAAATTTGAATAAAAAGGGCTGCAAATCCTAAGGGCTCTCAGGAACATACCCATGGCAATACCTCTTTTAGTAGAAAAACTATGAGATGAAAACCAATGCACATACACATTGGAATGGGTAGTTTTTCTAAAAATTTTAAAAGCAGGCTTATTATTCGGAGTTTAATAATTTGGAGACCTAAAAATGAGTTAGTTGAATTGTGCTCTATTTCGACGATAAATTTAATGGAGGGCAGAACATTATTTAATCTATCAAGTATATAATTATGATCTACTTCCCATCGTAGGTAAGACAAAAATATTATTAACATAACCATACCAAGAGACGTCAAGAACGAGAATTTCGGGGAGAAACTTTCTTTCAAAACGCTCCATAAATATATTATTTACAGTAGCGGAAAGATGGGAGCCCATACTAAGACTGTCTTTCTGTCGAAAAAAAAATTATTGAAAATGAAGTAGGAATTGGTCAAGCACAAGCGAATCAGCTTCGAAAAAAGAGGAACAGGTAAAGCTATCTGAATCTTTTTTACTAAAAGAAACTACCAAATAAGAAAAAGTTGTTTCCACGACAACCTTAGTGAAAAGTGAAATCACATCAAAGCTGTTTATTTTCTTATTTACTAAGGTGAAATTCTATATTTTATCTAGGAAATGCGGAGAATTTTTAATATGAATATTAGAAATATTGCTTATTAAAAACGAGAGGTTCTTAGAAAGCTCTAATTAAATGTTTACCAATGGACTCTACTCTTCTTTGTAAGACTGAGGTTTCTACCTAGAAAATCATTCAATCCCGTTATACTGTACATATACCTTCTATAATAATAATAATAATAATAAAGGACGTGTGTGTGTGTGTGTGTGTGTGTGTGTGTGTGTGTGTGTGTGTTCCAGCCATAACTCCAAAATGGAAGCAGTTACAAACATGAAACTTCACACACATATTGATTAGGTCCCCAGGTTGTTGTTGTTGTTTAGCCGATCAGCCGACCCTGATCGAGCAAGCCGGCGGCACGCATGGAACTGATCGCCCTCTCCGGAGTGGACCAGAGGTTCAGCGCACTAGTGATGTTGTGTTGTGTTCGTTGTTGTGCTAGAGCGGTACAATCTATCGTAATGTGTTCAATTGTTTGTGGTGTGTCCTGGCACAGGTGGCAGGTGTCGTCTGTGGAGTTGTCTAGTCTGTGTTTATATGTCCGTAAGTTGGGATGATGTCCACATCGGAATCGTGTTAAGTTAACTCGATCCGATCTGCTCAGGGTGATCTCTGACCTGTTAATGGGTGGCGGCTTCGCACCTAGGACCGCATTCGGACCGCGTCGTGTCAGTGTTTTGTAGGTTAGGTGTGTGTGTGTATGTCTTTTCTGTACTGTATGATGTCTGTGGAGCGTGGTATGGAATGGAGTATTTGGTTATAATGGCTCTCTGGTGTTACCTTAATGGTGCGAGGTGTCAGTGCATGATTGTACAGGTAGTGGCAAGGGTGTTGTGGGCTAGTTGTCGCTGCTGCCATGAATTGTGTTCCCCTCATGTCAAAATGTTCCCTAACTTTCAGTATTTTTGTTTCTGTGTGCAGGTGTTATATTGGCGTTGTTTGAGTGCATCCTGTAATGATACGAAGTGCGTTGTTTTGTATTGTCTGTAAGGTGTTTATGTGTGTGTTTGAGATAATAGGTACCCAGCATGGGCTAGCATAGTCCATAACTAAGCGAATATATTGTTTGTATGTGAATGATGTTGTTTCCTGCTGGTGTCCAAACTTTGTGCCTGTTAGTACCCTAAGCGTGTTAAGTCTTGACGTACATTTGTTTTTAATTTCCTGAAAGTGGTTTGCAAGAAATAATGATGTTTTGTATGTGACCCCAAGTATTTTGGTCCTGTGAATGTGTGGAATGTTGGTGTTGTTTAGCGTAAGCTGTGGAGTTATCTGGTGTTCTTTTGTATTGCTTGTAAGCAAGGTGATGGTTGATTTTGTGGGCGCTACTTTGAGTCTATTGTGTGTGAGCCAGTCTTGTATACTGTTTATGTATGTTTGTAGGTTATTTGTAGCGATGTCGATGTTGTTGTGGGTGGATGTTAGAGTGATGTCATCTGCATATGATGATAAGGTAAGCTTGTTATCTGTGGGTGTTGGAATGTCATGTCAGGTTGTGCACCTTGGTGTTAATATATTAAATAATTAAAATTACTGGACCCGAAAGCCCCAGCACCGTGATTATACTACAGAAAAGAACGCAGCCGTGAAAATTTCGAGCTTCACATTGTGTCAAGATTTCTGAATCTTAATATTTTCATGACTATAGTTTTACTGACCAAATAATTGAACCCCCCAATTACTGTTAGTTCAATAATTTGGTCAGTAAAACTATAGAAAAGAACACAGTCATGAAAATCTTGAGCTTCATATTGCCGCCCGTAAAAATAATCTGTAATAATAAAAGAACGCAGTTACAAACATGAAACTTCACACACATATTGATTAGGTCCCGAGGTTGTGCATCTGGGTGTTAATAAATTAAATAATTAATTTTAAAAAATTAAATGATGTCATCAAGATCATTACGTCATTACGTATATATATATATATATATATATATATATATATATGAAAATTATTTCACGAAAGTAACAAGTGAAAATTATTTATGATGAATAAAACCACGAAGGAAAGGAAACACAGAATGGTGCTCAAGCGCTTTCGTCTAATGACATCCTCAGGAACACTGAAGTACATAAAGAGTTACAGCCTATAGATAGGTTACAGAAAAAAAAAAAAAAATATATATATATATATATATATATACACAATAAACGGAGAAACAAACTTAAAGGATTGTGGGAGGGGCACACAGATTTATAAGGAATAACTATCGATTTTTAGCACAAGATTAAATGAATTGTTTCCAACCAATGCTATAGATAAAAAAATATACAAATTTATACTGGAAATCTGCCCGGGTTTTAGCACTCTGCCATTTTTTGTATATAAAAATTGAAAAATAAAAGTTATTAGGGTGGCATACAAGTTTACCAAAGATTATGCGTTCTACCTTTCTTATCTAAATCTGTTCTGAAGGAATTCAAAACAACAGGATCGAGTTGAAAAAAACCTTTGCTTATGTTGAAGTTATTTGTAAGTTGGATAATGGCAGACTCAAGAATATTTCTATTAACAATGTTGCTAGAGTGAAATAAAACTGAAGCATTATTCCAATCAATACAGTGGGATAACTCTGACAAATGGACAAAAAGGGCACTGGACAACTGTCCTGTTCTAACGGAATATTGATGCTGTTTTATACGTGTGTGCAAATCCTTTCCCGTCTGACCTATGTAAAAGGAATCACATTGTTTACAACCAATTTTGTAGATAATGCCTGAATTATTGGTAGGGCTATTTTTTACTATGATATTTTTCACAATATTGTTATATGAAAATACTACATTAATATCCAAAAGTTTAAGTACATTAGCCATGCCTAAAAAGCCCGGGAAAAATGGAAGTACTAAAATATTTTTTGACAAAGTACGAGTGTTATTATTCACACGATAGAAAGTTCGTTTTGCCTTGTTGAGACAAGATTCCATAAACGCAAATGGATAACACAGGTCACTTCCAATACCGTTGATTTTTTCTAATTCGGCATCGATGTATTCCGGACTGGCGATCCTAAGGGCGCGGAGAAACATTGAAGAAAAAATGGCCTTCTTAGTGGGGGTGTCATGTCCCGAGTAAAAGTGTACGTAGGACAAATTGTTTTTTTTTTCCGATAGATACTAAACTTAAAACTTGGGCTTTCCCTATGTACACGCACATCCAAAAATGGGATTGAATTGTCTTGTTCCACTTCTAAAGTAAACTTAATGGAGGGGACTTGATCATTTAACTGAAGGAGGAAGTTATCCAGGTCACGATTCATGGGCCAGATACACAAAATATCGTCGACATACCGCAACCAAGGGATGCCAACCCTCAGGATTCTCGGAATGTAAGTAATTTCGAAAAACTCCATATAAATATTGGAGAGGAGGGGCGACAAGGGGTTGCCCATGGCCATCCCAAAAACTTGTTGATAATACTCGTTATTGAAAGGGAATTTACAGTCTTTGATGCAAAGCTTAATAAGTTCCAAAACAATGTGTGAAGGTAGTGGCAGGTCATACTTATGTAATTCTTGGGAGAGAAAGTCAAGCATATCGTCAATCGGCACTTTTGTAAACAATGAACAAACGTCAAAACTGATCAATCTATCGTTAGTTTCAGTAAGTGCATTATTCAATTTTTCAGTAAGATCCATGGAATTTTTTACATGTGAATCAGAGATAGTTCCGAGAATGGGGGACAAGACTTTGACAAGCCATTTGGAGAGTTTATAAGTAATAGAGCCCACCGAGCTAATAATAGGGCGCATAGGGTTGCCAGGTTTGTGGGTTTTAATAAAACCGTAAAGGTAGGGCAGAGAAGGTGAAGTGGACATGAAAAGCGGAATTAAGTCCTTATGATCTTTGAGAATGCGTTTCAAGCCACTATTAAATGATTTGATGACGTCATCTTGGGGGGTTCTTCCTAAGTTTGCGCTATGTGGCGGGGTCCTGGAGAAGCTCGTTCATCTTTCTGATGTAATAACAATCGTACTTTGTCAAAAAATATTTTAGTACTTCCATTTTTCCCGGGCTTTTTAGGCATTGCTAATGTACTTAAACTTTTGGATATTAATGTAGTATTTTCATATAACAATATTTGTGAAAAATATCATAGTAAAAAATAGCCCTACCAATAATTCAGGCATTATCTATAAAATTGGTTGTAAACAATGTGATTCCTTTTACATAGGTCAGACGGGAAAGGATTTGCACACACGTATAAAACAGCATCAATATTCCGTTAGAACAGGACAGTTGTCCAGTGCCCTTTTTGTCCATTTGTCAGAGTTATCCCACTGTATTGATTGGAATAATGCTTCAGTTTTATTTCACTCTAGCAACATTGTTAATAGAAATATTCTTGAGTCTGCCATTATCCAACTTACAAATAACTTCAACATAAGCAAATGTCTTTTTCAACTCGATCCTGTTGTTTTGAATTCCTTCAGAACAGATTTAGATAAGAAAGGTAGAACGCTAAATCTTTGGTAAACTTGTATGCCACCCTAATAACTTTTATTTTTCAATTTTTATATACAAAAAATGGCAGAGTGCTAAAACCCGGGCAGATTTCCAGTATAAATTTGTATATTTTTTTTTTTTATCTATAACATTGGTTGGAAACAATTCATTTAATCTTGTGCTAAAAATCGATAATTTTCAATTTTTATATACAAAAAGAGCAGAGTGCTAAAACCCGGGCAGATTTCCAGCATAAATTTGTATATTTTTTTATCTATAACATTGGTTGGAAACAATTCATTTAATCTTGTGCTAAAAATCGATAGTTTTTCCTTATAAATCTGTGTGCCCCTCCCACAATCCTTTAAGTTTGTTTCTCCCTTTATTGTATATATATATATATATATATATATATATTTTTTTTTTCTGTAACCTATCTATAGGCTGTAACTCTTTATGTACTTCAGTGTTCCTGAGGATGTCATTAGACGAAAGCGCTTGAGCACCATTCTGTGTTTCCTTTCCTTCGTGGTTTTATTCATCATATATATATATATATATATATATATATATATATATATATGTGATATATATCGAAACCTAGCGGAGGGACCCAGCGTTGCCGGGGTGGATGTTGAACGCTATATATATATATATATATATATATATATATATATATATATGTCCGGTTAGGTTAATTGAATGCCTGGTTAGGTTAATTAAATGCCCGGTTAGGTCAACTGCATGCCCGATTAGATTAAATGAATACTCGAGTAGGTTAATTGAATGCCCAGTAAGGTTAATTGTATGCCCTTGACAATTGGTTAGGTTAAGTCATGATATTTTCGTTAAAGCTAACGAAAATATCACAACTTAACCTAACCAATCGTCAAGGGCGTACAGATAACCTAACCTTGCATTCAATGAACCTAACCGGGTATTCAATAATTTTACCAATCGTCAAGGGCGTACAGTTAACCTAACCGGGCATTCAATTAACCTACTCGGGTATTCAATTAATCTAATCGGGCATTCAGTTGACTTAATCGGACATTCAATTAACCTAACCGGGCATTCAATTAACCTAACCGGGCATTCAGTTGACCTAACCGGGCATATATATATATATTCAGTATATATTCCGTTACCTATTGTGAAAGCGAAGAATTCCCCAATAGGCAACTCAATCTAAAAACAATCTAAAAATTTTCCCAATAGATAACCTGTTCAAAAGTCTACTAAACTATCGAGTACATAAAGACTATATAAAAGAAATAATACAATTAAAATGTACACATAAAAATGTTAACAATTATTAAAATAATATTTATTTAATTAAACCAAACAATTAAGTGGCAAGAATGCGGTCAAAATAATACACCACCTTTCTAACAATGTACGAGTGTAATTTATAAAGCCCAGGGCTAATATTAAGAAAAAATCAGCATTATTCTTGATCACACTCGATTCAATTATATTTCTACTAACAATTTTTAGATTGTTTTTAGACTGAGTTGCCTATTGGGGAATTCTTCGCTTCCCCAATAGGTAACGGAATATTCTGGAAGGAGCACGTGCCGACGATTGCACCATGTCTTTTGTTTCCTTAGATCCTTGCCACTTAATTGCCTGTTTTAACTAAATACTATTTCTAATAACTGTTATAAATTTTTGTGTACATGTTAATTGTCTAATTTCTTTTATATAGTTTTTATGTATTCAATAATTTAGTAGCCTTTAGATTAAGTTATCTATTGGGGAAAAAAATATTTAGATTGTTTTATTGTTTTTTAAATTGAGTTGCCTATTGGGGAATTTTTTCGCTTGTGTATTTAACTCATTTACATGGTAAATTCTGTCTATTTCTTTCTAGTCCCTGAAAATGTGAATATGTCACGAAAGCGCTCGGATTTCGTGTTTTCTTTTCCCTGTGTTTCTTTGTTTATTTATATATACAGTATATCGAAACCTTTGGTAAAATTATTGAATACCCGGTTAAGTTCATTGAATGCCCGGTTAGGTCAACTGTACGCCCTTGACGATTGGTTAGGTTAGGTTAGGTCCCGAGATTCTGCACCAGGGTGTTACTAAATTAAATAATTAATTTAAAAAAATTAAATGACGTCATCAAGATCATTACGTCATTATATATATATATATACACATATATATATATATATATATATCGAAACCTATTCTAAAATTATTGAATACCCGGTTAGGTTCATTGAATGCCAGGGTAGGTTATGTAGTGATATTTTCGTTTGCTTTAACGAAAATATCACGACTTAACCTAACCAATCGTCAAGGCCGTACAATTAACCTAACCGGACATTCAATTAACCTATCCGGGCATTCAAGTAATCTAATCGGGCATTCAGTTGACCTAACCGGGCATATATATATATATATATATATATAGCGTTCAACATCCATCCCGGCAACACCGGGTCGCTCCGCTAGTATATATATATATATATATATATATATATATATATATATATATATATATATATATGTTATACACAGACCGTGCATGGAACAAGGAATTCTTCTGGGCTAATTAAATCCACTATAGTCCGAATAAGTAATTGTAAATGGCAAAGGAAGAGATTGTAAACACCAATCGACCAGGGAAGTCCTCCGGGGATTCAATTTCACTCCAAAGGTGGATGTTGTGTATATGTACTTAATGACCTAACTTGTTCTCATATTCCCGAACTCGAATCTTCCGAATTCTATACCCTCTGGCTCCGGCTTACATGCCAATCTCAATCTAAATATATCTGCGCTGTTTACCTTTCTACTAATTCTACTGACTATCCAAAATTCTTTGACAACCTCACTGCCAAAGTGGAATGCATTCTTTCCCGCTCTCCCTTTGCTGAAATCTCCATTTTACGGGATTTCAATGTTCACCACCACCTTTGGCTTTCCTCCCATTTCACTGACATTCCTGATGAACTAATTTACAACTTTTCTATCTTAAATGACCTAGAGCAAATTGTACAGCACCCTATTCGTATCCCCGATCGCCTTGGACATAAGCCCAACATTCTAGATTTATTTCTTACCTCTCATCCTTCTTCCTACTCTGTGAAACTTTTTTCTCCGTTGGGCTCCTCCGATCATAATGTTATATCTGTTTCCTCTCCTATCGCTCCAATTCGGCCTTTTGATCCTCCCAGAGGAGGCGCCTTTGGCACTTCGGCGACGCTGATTGGGAGACCCTTAGGCAGTACTTCTGTGATTTCCCATGGAATGATTACTGCTTCCGTGGACGGGGCCCTGAGTGTGTGTGCTGAGCGCATCACAGAGGTGATTCTCTCGGGCATGGAGGACAGTGGAGGTGTACATTCCATATTCTATTCCTACTACTAACGTAAAAAAACCTTGGTTTAACTTTACTTGTTCTAATGCTATCCGCAACAGAGAGGAGGCTTTCAGAAGGTACCATCGCCATCCAACTCCTGACTCTCACTCAGCTTATATTTCTTCCCGGAATCGTGCAAAATCTATTCTTCGACTCGCCATAAATTCCTTTATCCCACAAAAATGTGAAAATCTATCCAATTCTAATTCTTCTTGCTCTTTCTGGCATCTAGCTAAGAACCTCTTCAAAAACTCGACTTCTTCTTTCCCTCCTCTTTAACATTCCGACGCGATAGTTGCCGTCTCTTCTCCTGACAAAACTGAACTCTTCGCTCAAACTTTCGCTTACAATTCAACCCTCGACGATTCCGGTGCTGTTCCTCGATCTCCCTCCCCCTCTGACTTTATTATGTTTAAAAATTGAATCTCCTCTAAAGATGTTTTTTCTGCCCTATCTGGGCTCAATTCTAGGAAAGCGTTTGGTCCTGATAGCGTTCCTCCTGATGTTCTTAAGAACTGTGCTTCTGTGTCTGTGCTGACACCCTGCTGAGGCAAACTGTTTCGTCTTTGTCTCTCATCTTGTACTTTTCCTTCTTGCTGAAAGTTCGTTTTCATTCAGCCTATCTCAAAAGGGTGACCGCTCTCAACCCTCCAACTATCGTCCAATAGCTTTCATTTCTTGCCTTTCCAAAGTTTTTTAATCTATCCTTAATAGGAAGATTCTTAAACACCTTTCTTCTCACAGTCTTCTTTCAGATCGTCAGTCTGGATTCCACAAAGGACGCTCGACTGGCCATCTTCTTGCATATCTCTCTGACTCTTGGTCATCCATAGTTTTAATTTTGTTGTTGTTTATAGACCTCCCGTTCAACCCTTCGATACCGATAATAGATTTTACTCACTTCTTGGTAACTTTATTGACAATCGGAATAGTATAATTGTCGGAGACTTTAAATGCCCTAATGTTAATTACGAGACCTTTACTGGTAATGAGGAGGGTTTGAGATTGATTGAGTTCATGGAGGATAATTTTCTACGACAGATAGTTACCGAACCAACGCGCGGTGACAATATTTTAGATTTGGACATTTGGTGATGACGAACGGCGAAAATATAGTCGATAGTTTAGAAGTAGGCGAGAGTTTAGGATGTAGTGATCATCAAATTCTCAGGTTTAAGTTATTGATAGAAAACACGAAGGATAGTAACGTAATAAAAGTCCCTGATTTTCGTAGGGCTAATTTTGATAGTTTTGCGGATAGGATGAGAGCAGTGGACTGGGCTAACTTATTTATGGGTAATGACACAAATTTGCATTGGGAGGCGTTTAAAGAAAGTTTTATGAATATTGAAAGGGAGTTTATTCCTCGTAGGCCCAAGCGCGCTAGAAATCATGGTAGGCCGAAGTGGTGGACTAGGGAAATAGGCGAGTTCATAAACGAGCGTAACAGAGCGTATAGACTTAATAAACGCAATGGCACGGCAGCTAACTTTAATAGATATATCGAGCTTAGACGTCAGGTTAAAAGATTAGTTAGGAATGCTAAGCGTAATTTAGAGATACTTATAGCTGCGGATAGTAAACATAATCCAAAAACGTTTTTTGAATACGTCAATAATCGTAAGCCGATAAAATATAACATAGGCCCTCTAGTGGATGTTAACGGCGCTTTGGCTTCTGACGCTCAGGCGATGGCGGGTATTTTTAATAATTTTTTTGCGACAGTTTTTACCGTAGAAGATGTAAATAATGTCCCCGACGTGGATGATATCGTTCCATTTAGTAGCGAGACTATTTTGGATGAAATGACTGTTTACGAGGGTGAGATTGCGCATTATATCGATAGGCTAAAAGTTGGCAAGGCTCCAGGTCCTGACGCTTTTTATCCCAGACATTTGAAAGATTTGAAAGACGTTATCGTAGGCCCCTTAACGAAGATTTTTAATCAGTCACTCGAAACGGGGATTATTCTTGAAGACTTCAAATTAGCCAACGTCACGCCTATTTTTAAAAAAGGCGACCGCACGGTAGCTAGCAATTATAGGCCCATTAGCTTAACGTCAATTGTCGGTAAACTTTTGGAATCCGTAGTTAGGGATCGTATCATCGATCACTTAGAAAGTAGAGATTTGATTAATAGTAGTCAGCATGGGTTTCGACGCCATAGATCTTGTTTAACTAATTTGTTAGAATTTTATAACGAAATAGTGCGCGAATACGATAGGCATAGAGCGGCTGACGTTATTTATTTAGATTTTAAAAAGGCGTTCGGTACAGTTCCGCATAGAAGATTAATTGCGAAGGTTAAAGCGCACGGGATACGCGGTCAGGTAGCTAACTGGTTAGACGATGCATTTAACGTAGACAAATGTAAAGTTTTGCATATAGGTTCTCGTAACAATAATTACACGTACACGATGGATGATAGAGAGTTAGCGAGCGTTGACGAGGAAGTAGATTTAGGCGTACGCGTATCTAAGGATTTAAAAGTTAGGAACCAGTGCCAGGAGTCTTGCGCAATAGCTAATAGGATGCTAGGCTTCATAGCGCGTAATTTCGAATTTAAATCGAAGGATATTATATTGCCCCTTTACAAGTCCCTAGTCAGGCCTCATTTAGAATATGCCGTTCAGTTTTGGTGCCCGTAATTGCGTGAGGATATTGATAGGTTAGAAAGGGTTCAGCGTCCTGCCACAAAACTAATTCCGTCATTGCGCAACAAGCCTTATGAAGATAGGATTAAAGAGTTAGACTTGCATTCACTCGAAACTAGGAGATTAAGGGGGTTGCTTATTGAAGTTTTCAAAGTCGTTAATAACATCGATAATGTAAATTTTGCCAAACCGTTCACTTTCGATAATAGCAATACTCGTAATAACGGATTTAAGTTGCGTGGCAGGCGTTTCATTACTAATATCACTAAAAACTTCTTTACGTTTAAAATAATTGATAAATGGAATAATCTTCCCGCGTCAGTCGTTAACTCTACCAGCGTTAATATGTTTAAGAACCGTTTATATAGGCATTTTCAAAATATTATCGTTGTTTAAAATAAAAAAACAACTGGCAACAGGAGCTCTGGGAGTCGTAATCAGGGATGAGTCTCTTAACGTCTAATGCCAGCTTGTGACATGCCAGCATGTGATATGCCAGCAAAAAAATTATTTAAAAAAAAAAAAAAATTAGACTAACACGAACGTAGATGTAGCTTGTAGCGTAAACTAACCCACTTTTTGTTTAATTTTACCTACTTTTTTTTTTTCTTATCCTCTCCTTACTTGCATGTCTGTAGTTTGCATGGTATGAGAGTGAGTTAAGACTGTGTTTGCATGGTTTGTAAGCGTTCTTATTTTACTTATTTTCATCTTTTCACCCCTCTCCTATTCTCTCCGACTATTTTTCTGACTTGTCGGCAGTGGCCGGCGGATGATGATCATGAGTCTTTTTTCTCTTTTTCTGAGTGAATGTTAACCCACGAGTTATTGGTGTTGCTAATTACTTAACCCCTTATTCTCTTCGCTTAACCCCCTACTCTTTCCTTTCTCTCGGGCTAACCTTAGAGTGGATCTTAGGGTCTTTATTAGCCTTAGCTTCTGTAGATCTGTAGATCCTCCTTTCGGGATTTTGTTGAAACGTTTGTTATTACGCTAGACATATCAAAAGCTTTTGATAGAGTCTGGCACAAATCTTTAATTTCCGAGCTCCCCTCCTTCGGTTTCTCTCCTTCTATCTTCCTGTTCTATTCACTCCTATGCCGATGATTCCAATCTTCACTTCTTCACCCGCTTCCCAAAGCGTCCCTCTCAACCAGGGCCGTAACTAGGGTTTAGAAATTAGTGAGGTCCAGATTTTTTTCGAGCGCGGCGGGACGAGCAAAATTCAGACCAAAATGACATCTACAAACACAACCCAAGCTATACACTAAACACAAAACACAAAACGTTCGACGCTCCCTCTTTTCAAAAGAAAAGCGGTAATATGCGTTTCATACACGGAGAACGGTTCAGTCTCTTTTTTTTTTTAGGAAATAATTACCGAGGTCCGGACCTCCGTGACCTCATAGGTAGTTACGGCCATGCTCTCAACAGTCACTCCATGATTCGCGCAGTATGGGTATGGAGCACCTGACTTCTGTTCTTTCTGCTATCTGTGATTCTGGAAGAGAAAACCTTGTGGCTTTCAATGCCTCAAAAACTCAGTTCCTCCATCTGTCTACTCGTCACAGTCTTCCACACAACTTTCCCCTTTTCTTCAATAACACACAACTCAATCCTTCCTCTTCTCTTAACATTCTTGACATTTCCTTTTCTCATGATCTTTCCTGGAAAGATCACATATACTCTCTTTCTAAAACAGCTTCTGAGATGTTCGGTGTTCTGTACCGCCTCCGCAGTTAGTTTCTTCAACCCCCTCAGTTGCTGTCTCTGTACAGGGGTCTTCTCCGCCCTTGCATTGAGTATGCTTCTCATGTGTACGGTGGTTCAACCCACACAGCATTACTTGACCGGGTGGAATCAAAGGCTTTTCGTCTCATCATTTCCCAGCTTCTTACTGATTGTCTTCAATCTCTCTCTCTTCGCCGCAATGTTGCCTCACTCTCTCTTTACTATCACTATCGTAACGGACCTTGCTCTTCTGAGCTCTCTAACTGCATGCCTCCTCCTTTAAGGAGAGCACGCAGTACCAGACTTTCTACACTTTCTCATTCCTTTTCTGTCCAACTATTATCTAACGCAATGGTTAATCGGTATTTTCAGTCTTTCATCTACTCAACTGGTGAACTCTAGAACAATCTTTCTCAATCCATCTTTCCTCTTGTCTATGACCTCCCATTTTTCAAACGCAGAGTGTCTAGGCAACTCGAAAACCCCGGACTTTGATTTTGGCTCTCTTCTTCTTCTATGGGAGGGTCGCTTTTGCGAGCATTTTCCCTTGGTCCCTCTTTCATGCATAAAAAAAATACTAGTTTTTCTTTTTCATGATGGAAGCCCAGCATGGACAACGGGTTACTAGCAAAGAACCCTCTAAAGATGGCTTCTCTCATCAGTTATCTACTAAGCAAATCTGCTTCTACTATATATATATATATATATATATATATATATATACTGGAATGCCCGCTGAATTTTGCACAGAAAAAAGAAAACACAACCTAGTGGAGACTGGGATGGGGCAGGTGTGTTACTAAAACCGTCCCTGGTTCTCCCTTAATGAGTATCCTAAATTTGGTGCAGATTACCCCGTCGTTTGGCGTGTATAAGCGAACAGACATTATCATCATCATAATCCCCTATGTACAGTATATATATATATGATGAATAAAACCACGAAGAGAAAAGAAATAGAGTGGTGCTCAAGCGCTTTCGTCTAATGCTCAGGAACACTGGAGTGAATAGAGAGTTCAAGACTCTATATAGGTTATATATATTATATATATATATATATATAGTAAGTATGGAAATAAAAATTGTGGGAGGAGCATCATTTCTATACTTACTATATATATTTTTTTTTGTAACCTATATATAGTCTTGAACTCTCTATTCACTCCAGTGTTCCTGAGGATGCCATTAGACGAAAGCGCTTGAGCACCACTCTGTGTTTCTTTTCCTTCGTGGTTTTATTCATCATAAATATTTTTCACGTGTTACTTTCGTGAAATAATTTTCATATATATATATACAGTATATATATATATATATATATTACACCCATTTCTACAGTATATTATCATCTTTTGTAAGCATAAATCCTAATTGTCATTATTGTAAACATGTATAAAATGTATAAAAATATGCAAATATTTAATTTGGCATTAACTTTAAAATATGGATGATAATAATATAAAAGGTGCTTTGTAGCTGAAGCGCATAAGCGGAAAATGAAAATAGAATTTTTACTTGGACACACATATTGAACCCCTTATTTGCTTATTAAAATGTAAACACTGCTTTGTTATTTCGAAGGCTAACAAAATATTACTCCTATTTTGTTGAGAGTTTGTTTATGTACCTCTCTACTTCCTGAGGTTGTGGACGCATGTACAGTATATGTATAAATGGAGAGGAATAAGTTTCTCTCTCTCTCTCTCTCTCTCTCTCTCTCTCTCCTCTCTCTCTCTCTCTTAAAAGAGGTTGAAAGAGGTATTAAAAGAGGTTAAAAGAGGTATTAAAAGAGGTTAGCCACAATGTTGTTGACGACTTAGTAACCATATTCAAACAATCAATCGAGTTAGGGAAAGTTCCAACCGACTGGAAGTTAGCAAATGTAACACCAATCTTTAAAAAGGGTGATAGGGAAAATCCTTGTAATTACCGCCCGATCAGTTTAACATCCGTTGTCGGCAAACTGTTGGAATCCATCATTTCAAAACGTATTGTGTATCACTTTGAATCTAACAATCTAATTTTTTATTCTCAACATGGATTTAGGCGACATAGATCCTGTCTGACAAACCTGTTACAGTTTTTCCATAATATGCATACACTGTACGATGCAAGTAGGGCAATAGATATATTGTATCTCGACTTTCAAAAAGCCTTTGACAAAGTCCCTCACGCGAGATTGATGGCTGAAGTCAAAGAACTAGGAATCACCGGGCTCGTTTCCAACTGGATTGAAGATTGGTTAAAAGATAGAAAGCAGAGAGTGGTAATAAATGGAGTGGCTTCGGAGTGGGCGCCCGTCACCAGTTGTGTCCCACAGGGTTCCGTTCTGGGTCCTTTACTTTTTATCATCTATATTAACGATATAGACGTCGAGCTTCTAAGTACAATCTCCAAATTTGCAGACGATACGAAATTAGGAAGTAGTATAGGTACTGAGGAAGGCGTAAGAACGCTTCAGAACGATCTTGACAGGTTGGCGAATGGTCTGCTACTTGGCAGATGCCATTCAACTTGGACAAATGTAAGGTAATGCACATAGGTTATAAAAACCCGAAGACCGATTACTCTCTCTTGGGAAGGAACTTGACTGAGACCGATCTAGAGAAAGACTTAGGAGTCTATATCAGCAACGATCTGAAACCGTCGAAGCACTGTGCAGAAGTCGAAAAGAGGGCCTTAAAAATAGTAGGTTATATTAAAAGACAGTTCCAGTTTCGGAATAAGGAGACTGTAATGTCTCTTTATAATTCACTAGTCAGACCTCAACTGGAATACTGTGCGCAGTTTTGGTCTCCATCCCTCAGGAAGGACATAGAAAGGTTAGAAAGAGTACAAGCAAGGGCTACAAAATTGATCCCTTCAATAAGAATGCAAAGCTACCATCGGAGATTGGAGCGCCTAAATCTGTTTATCTTAGAGACGAGGAGGTTGCGGGGTCAGCTTATTCAAGTCTTCAAGATGCTCAATGGAATAGACAGGGTAGATTACAGGAACTTATTCTCACTTAATGCCAATCCGACAAGAAATAATGGGTTTAAACTGGAACTAAAGACATCTAGGACCTCTGTCTGCTGGAATTTCTTTTCCTATAAAATAGTTAATATCTGGAACCAACTTCCCTCAGAGGTTGTTTCCAGTCAAAGTGCAAATGTGTTTAAAAATAGGCTAGACAAAGTACTGAATTCTCTCATAGTTAAAGACTAAAACATAACATAACTCTGCAGGGTGGGGAGAGAGCCTTCTACTTTTCTATCCAGTTTTCTACTACTGATAGGATAGTCGAAAGAAAAATAAACTTTTAATAACAGAACCTCCCAGAGTGGACCGGAAGGTCTTTGAGGCTTCCTCTTGTCCTTGTAAGTCCTTGTAACTCTCTCTCTCTCCTCTCTCTCTCTCTCTTACTGAACATAAGATTTATGTTAAGTTTAAGACAAAATATTACTTGTAATATTTGTAAGCAAGTAACATACCTAACTACATTTTAGTGTGGGAAACAATTGAGTCACGAATTAATACTACAAAGTAAACAGGAAGACAAAATTATACAAAGTCTTCCTTAATAACATCACTGACTGAAGGAGTAATAAATATTAATCATCCAATTAATCACATTCCTTATATTGTACATTTTACTTTTAAGATACCAATGGTACTGTAGAGTCGTTACCAAAGTTGGGATACACTGGTCCTAATCTTCCTTACGGCACAAATTGTACGGTAACAAATTGTACATATTGAAGCATGATTCAGCAGGAACAAGATGCCATTCAGGTTAGTATCTTTCTTTGAAGTCGTTTAAGTATATTGAGCAGAATCACTGAATCGCAAAATTACTTTCATATATTGCATCATCCGGCTTGCTCTTCATAAACTAAACCACAAATGATGAACATATATACCTCGTAACTTCGTAATAATTCCGTGTGACGTTCTTTCTTCACACGAAAGATAAACTGGTGGCCCTCACCTCTATACCAATAATATATATAGTCCGGTAGCACAGACCCTGATTTTACTGGAACCCTATATTGTTTGCTATAAAGCAAATATTTACATATTTTGAAAGCTTATACCACCCCATTCAAGAATCCATCGGGTGTACACCTGACCCCCGCTTGGCGTTTTCAATATGGCCGCCATTTTCCAAGATTGCCGGAGAAACTGAAAAATCCCATATCCGGTCAATACTTGATGGATTTTGATGATCTTGGGGTAATTTCTAGTGGTTTTTAGGATGATGAGTCGATCTAGAGGGGTTGCAGATACTTTGGGAGTCGTTTTGACCCACATTCGTCAATACTCAAGGTCATTGGAGGTCAAACGTCCCCCGAAATAAGGAATATCCCATATCCCGGGCAGTCGTGGAGATATTTTGGTGATCTTACTGTTGTTTTTATGGTTTTGGGCGAGACTGAGTAGTTCTATAGGGTTTAAAATGAAATCAGGGATTATTTTCCCCATGATAAGGTGAATTCCAATATGTCTAATTATTCCTCTTATTTTTTTCAGGTTGGTGAGATTATTGCTGATGGTGCTGCCCACCTGGTGGTTTGATGACATCTTGGTTGTGCTGATTCCAAAATTGTTTTTTGACTGCTGAATATGGAGAATATACCAGGTGAGCATTGTTTAGTTTTCATTTGCTGAGGATAAATTATTTCAATGCGATTTGTACTCTGAAGAATGGGTAAACAAAATTCTTATTTTTCAGGTTCTACAGATTCTGCTTGGCATCACAACTACACTAGATATGGCCTCTTCTTCGTTCGATCTATGACGTAGTTACCTGAAGAAGTCTTAGATGCATTTATGAGAGGAGAGGGTTCTATGCATCACATGGATGGACTCTGGAATGGGGTGCCAACCGACCAGTTCCTGGAGAGTACCTGGATGCGTCGTGGGAAGGGCCCTAGTGATGTCATTGGTAACACCCAAAATCCACAAGTGATGGCCACTTAGGTATACAGCCTCAATGCTCTTGTGAGTTTGACTGCTGACCTCCTAGATATGAGTGAGCACCTAAAAACATTCCATCTGTACCACAAAGAGGAGGCAGGAGGTCGTATCAAACATGATGGAGAAGATCGTCAATCACTTCATGATTCCCTTTTAAGTGCATGGCCCCAATGGATCCAGAGTTACATCCAGGAGGCAACTTATACAATATTCAGACAGGGCAGCTTGCATCTCCAGATGCCAATGCCGATAGAGCTGTTAGTATTGGAAAGACGTAATTGGTACAGTACGAGTCATCATGGCCACAAGGCTTTTATGGCACCATTTCCAAACATGTCATCACCTTTGCAAGTAAAACGAAACATATCAAGGTGGGTGCCCACTTGATTATGGACCAAGAAGCGATTTATGCACGCGTCATCGGTTTGCTGATGAGCGAACGCGAACTTGACTTGACCCATGTATTCTCAACAGAGCTTGGGGCATACCCACCCGCACTGTTCCAACCAGATGGCTTAATGAGAAATGCAGCTAAGTCCGCATTGAAGCAGAAATTGGGAGTGGAAACATCCTCTCGAACATGGGGTCGACCAACAGTTATCATGGATGTATCAGCTGTTTTGTGGACAGTCGACTGGCCTGCTAGTGGCACAGTTGCTACATTTATCCAAACCTTCAAAGTATGGCTACCGAAACATCTTTCTTATGCATCTGTAGTACTAGCTTTTGATCGCTACTATGATTTCTCTCCGAAATCAAGCACTCGGGCAATGAGAAGCAAGAGCAGCAGAGTTCACAAGCTGGACCTCAACACCCCATTGCCTACAAGAGACGCTGTTCTCACGTGCACCGCGAACAAGGAAAGCTTCAGTTGTTGGTGGTAGAGAACATAGTTTGGGTGCAGCAGTTCCCGACTTCCCTGTCTTCTTAGCCCATACTCGCTGACGACACTCAGTAAGAGATGAGGATTTCTTATCCCCATTGCATGCAACAATGAACGCTGTTGCCTCTTTCTCGATATGGTCAAAGCATGCATGAAGGGACCCCAGCTTGTCTAGCTTCCGACCCTTCTTGGCTGTGGCAATGGCAGTGGCTTTGCCGATGCCATGTATTGCTGCAACTGTGTCACAACCACTCAAAGCATGTAGTTTGAGGATTTGTGGGATGATGTCTTTTTGCTGGGTTACAGTTGTTCGGATGTCCACTGATTTTCTGCCACGCAATGGAGACTCCATAATCATGGGACAGCCTAGTTTCTTAAATTCATAGAAGTGAGTCAGCATGGCAAACACATCTGTGTCATCACAAATGATGGAGATGCGAGCATCAGAATCTTTCTCAGCTTGTGCGATAGCGTGTTGTGTTATTATCACGTCAGCTTCTTCATGAGATGATGAGAGCTCCAATGCTGCTCGACTCCTGCCTCGCACAATGGAAGTCGGTATGGTCTGCCATCCTGCAAGTACTACTCATGGTCTTGGGTTACAGTTGCGAGATACTCACTGTCAGCAAGGATTTACTCACGGAGCAGCCTGTTTAGTTGCTCCTTCAAAATGTGTTCAGAGCCCACTACACTGTGGCGAACTGGCTCGATGCACTAAAGTGTGACCCACCACCACTTGATCCTGTGCATTATGGGTGGGAGAAAGACGAAACAAACAGAGTTCTCATCCCAAAAACAGTTGGTGAAGGAGTGTGCTTAGCACCAGATGAAGTTCTGAAGCTAATCAGATGTGGGTGTGAATCACAATCAGCATGCACGGGGAGTCGCTGCGGCTGCATGGGACGCGGAATCCCTTGCAAAATGTTCTGTGCATGTGGCAGCGGCTTGGATTGCAACAATCCATTGACCCAAAACGCAAACGAATAGCAGACTGATGATCCTGACGATCCTGACACAACCATGTCTTTTGATATTTGCCCCCAATAAATGGTTACCTAATGTGAATAACTGCATCAAAGTTGTCAATGCCAATCCCCCAGCTAGGTGTGAGCTTTGTTTTGCTTACGAGGTCATATCTTGTAGCTTTGCAACCTTCCATAGAATGCATGTGCCCTGCAATTCAGCATAAATTGTGGTTTATATCCGAATATCCATATCCAATTATCCATATAATGTGGGTTATGTCATTTAAGCATTATGATCTGGTTTTATCTGCAGAAAAGATGTTAAGCGCTCAGCAGTTAGCTAGACTGTAGAAATTGTCACTGAAATAAAGCAAATACAGTGATGTCAACTGTGGCATTATCATATTTCAAGGCCAAACTTTAACCTCAAATGACCTTGACTTGACCCATGGAGTTGCAAAATGATATCCTACTGTTATCAATTTATCATGTGCCTATAGAACTACTCAGTCTCGCCCAAAACCATAAAAACGACAGTAAGATCACCAAAATATCTCCACGACTGCCCGGGATATGGGATATTCCTTATTTCGGGGCGCGTTTGACCTCCAATGACCTTGAGTATTGACGAATGTGGGTCAAAACGACTCCCAAAGTATCTGCAACCCCTCTAGATCGACTCATCATCCTAAAAAAAACTAGAAATTACCCCAAGATCATCAAAATCCATCAAGTATTAACCAGGATATGGGATTTTTCAGTTTCGCCGGCCATCTTGGAAAATGGCGGTCATATTGAAAAAGCCAAGCGGGGTCAGGTGTACACCCGATGGATTCTTGAATGGGGTTGTATAAGCTTTCAAAATATGTCAAGATTTGCTTTATAACAAACAATGCAGGGTTCAGGGTTCCCACCCCGTGCAACCGGACTAATACTGCATAACGGGTAAAATCCCTAAAAGTTAAAAGAGGTAAAAACTTTAAAAACAGCAATTCTTTTCGAGAGAACTTACTCTCTTCATTCGGATGGCAAAACTAAAACTAACAGCGAGTCAAAATAAAAAAAACAAGTTATATAAAAATAAAGGTTAAAAACGTTATGCTTCAGGCAGCTCGCACTGACGTAAAATATTCCGAAAAGCAGATCTTGAAATCCAAAAGCTGGTCATAATATCGAGTAAGAAAGTTCCATGTTTTATATCAAAATTGTCAGTATTTTTTATAATAAAGGATTCAACAAGTTTTCTTTTATCATTATTATTAATGTGCGTCGGTCGTATTTAAAATATATTTGTTTTTTATACAGGAAGGAGGGGTAAGGCCTGCAAAAACGCCTTTCCCCCCCCCCCTATAGAGGAAGAAGAGAGCCAAAATTAAGGTTCGAGGTTTTCAAGATGCCTGAAAAGTATGCGTTTGAAAGATTGGAGGTTAGTGACAGGGAGAAACATGAATTGAGGAAGACTGTTCCACAGTTGGCCGGTTGAGTAGATGAAAAATTGAAAACACCGATTAACCCTTGCGTTAGACCGGTTAGAGAGTTAGATAGAATGAGTGAAGGAAAATTGTGGTGAAGTAAGAGGGTGGGGAACTGATGAGACGAAAAGCCTTTCATTCCACCCGGTCAAGTTGATCTGTGTAGGTTGAGCCGCCCTACACATGAGAAGCGTACGCGATACAGGGGCAGACAATGACCTCTGTACACACATAATAATAATAATAATGATGCTAATAAGTTTTATTGGCAGGATATACTGGTAAATCCCATAACATATGAATATATATGCAGTATGTATATATATATATATAGAGAGAGAGAGAGAGTGTGTGTATATATATATATATATACACACACACACCTTTGGTTTGCTTCCGCCCGAATTGTTCATTCTGACGAAGGTCAAGCTTTTCACTCCACCTTAGACCTACAATTTAACGTCGAATCCGAACCACGCCCCACCAGCAGCCCAGCGTCGTAACCACTAGGCCACCCAGGGTACCCATTTATCTACCAACCACTTTCTTTATTGTGTGGAAGGATGAACAGCTGGGTTTTGCTGCGCGACGGCTGCGGTCACCGGGTCTCGAACCCGGGGCCGATGGATTGGTAGTCAGCAACGCTAACCACTACACCACCGAGGCGCATTATAAATATACAGTGTATATATATATATACATACATATATATATATATATATTAGTCATGTATGTGACATTCGCATCTGCATCCGGATCCGCACTTTGCAATGCGGATGTTTGCGGGTGTTTTAAAATTATAACGTTTCTATATATGCAGCTTATCTTTATTTAACAATGAAATATTTATTCATTTAGATTTTTTGTCGACGCATTTGCTATTTCGAGGTTATTTTCGGAACAGTTTTTAAAAACTGATTAAGGAAAGTAAATAAGAGAAAAAGACCTTAGCTTCTCCGATGTATTAATCTTATTTTTAACTGTTGCCAAAATTAATTAAAAGAATTATTTAAGACTGTTTCGCTTTATTAAGTCAATTCATCTATATAAACACTTTGTGGCAAATTTTCAACTAATTAATGGAAGGTGAGGCTATCATAGTATATAAAATTAGACGCATGGCAATTTTTTTTAAATGCAGGAAGGAGGGGCCAAGGGCAAATGCCCGCAAAAGCGACCCTCCCATAGAAGAAAAGAGCCAAAATCAAGGTCTGGGGTTTTCTAGATCCTTAGACACTTTGCCTTTGAAAGTTGGGAGGTCATAGACAGGAGGAAAGATGGATTGAGGAAGATTGTTCCAGAGTTCACCCGTTGAGTAGATGAAAGACTGAAAATACCGATTAACCCTTGCATCAGATAGTTGGACGAAAATTTTATAAGAAAGTGTAGAAAGTCTGGTACTGCGTGCTCTCCTTAAAGGAGGAGGCATGCAGTTAGAGAGTACAGAAGAGCAAGGTCCGTTATAATAGTGGTAGTAAACAGAGAGAGTGAGGCAACAATGCGGCGAAGAGAGAGAGAGATTGAAGACAATCAGTAAGAGGCGAGAAATTGATGAGACGAAAAGCCTTTGATTCCACCCGGTCAAGTACGGCTGTGTGGGTTAAGCCACCCCACACATGAGAAGCATACTCCATACAGGGGCGAACAAGACCCATATACAGAGACAGCAACTGAGTGGGGGTGAAGAAACTGCGGTACAGCACACCTAACCTCTCAGAAGTTGTTTTAGAAAGAGAGTACATGTGACCTTTCCAGGAAAGATCATTAGAAAAGGAAACGCCAAGAATGTTAAGAGAAGAGGAAGGATTGAGTTGTGTTTTTGTTGAAGGTAAGGGGATAGTTGTGTGGAAGATTGTGACGAGGAGACAGATGGAGGAACTGAGTTTGTGAGGCATTGAAAGCACAAAGTTTTCTCTGCCCCAATCAGATATAGCAGTAAGATCAGGGGTCAGGTGTGCCATAGATGTCCTACGCGAATCATGAAGTGACTGCTGTGAGGGACGCTTTGGGAAGCGGGTGAGAAGTGAAGAGTGGAATCATCGGCATAGGAGTGAATAGGACAGGAAGTGCGAATTAAAAGATCATTAATAAATAAAAGAAAAAGAGTGAGTGACAGAACAAAACCCTGAGGAACACCACTGTTAATAGCTTTAGAAGAAGAACAGTGGTCATCTACAACTGCAGCTACAGATCGGCCAGAAAGGAAATTAGAGATGAAGGCACAGATAGAATGATAGAAACCGAAGGACGGGAGCTCGGAAATTAAAGATTTGTGCCAGACTCTATCAAAAGCTTTTTATATGTCTAGCGCAATAGCAAAAGCTTCACCGAAATCCCAAAAGGAAAGGAGGATGACCAAGAGTCGGAGAGATATGCAAGAAGATCGCCAGTAGAGCGTCCCTTGCGGAATCCATACTGACGATCTGAAAGAAGATTGTGAGAAGAAAGATGTTTAAGAATCTTCCTGTTAAAGATTGATTAAAATTCTTTGGAAAAGCAAGAAATCAAAGCTATTGGACGATAGTTGGAGTGTTGAGAGCGGTCACCTTTATTTGGGACTGGCTGAATGAAAGTGAACTTCTAGCAGGAAGGAAAAGTACAAGATGAGAGACAAAGACGAAAGAGTTTGCCTCGGCAGGGTGTCAGCACAGAAGCACAGTTCTTAAGAACACCATCAGAACCGTACGCCTTCCTAGAGTTGAGCCAAGATAGGGCAGAAAAAACATCTTCAGAAGAGATTCTAATTTCAGATATAATAAAGTCAGAGGTGGGAGAAGATGGAGGAACAGCACCGGAATTACATATAAGGTAATGGAATAAGAGTAAATGAAAAAATAAGAAACAACTCACGGACACCATAAATGCTGTGCAGTGAACTGAATTTGATGTTTACAAGGTTTCAGCTAATACTAATATAAGGAAAAAGTGTGTATTGTTTCGTTTCAAATAATTTTATTAATTATTTTTACACTTTGAACGAATATTCTTGTTCTTCAGTCCATACACTGCGTTCGAACTTATTAAGCAGATTACATTTTCTCCAGTGTTTACAAAAGTTTTTCCCCGATTTCAATGAAATTTGTAGCAAATAATCACTATACTATATAGCAGCATTGATGGTATTCATTTCGATAAAATATTTTGATAATTAAAATAATTATCTCATTTTATTGAAAAATATGTAAAATATTGTGTTCCGAATTATTAAGCAAGTATTCTATTTACGGATCTAAATGGTGAAAATGGGTAAGAAGAAGGATTTGACATTAACTGAGAAAAGAAAAATAGTCAAGTTACTCGCTGAAAATATAAAATCTATTGAAATTGCGAAGCAGTTTGGCAGAGCTTATCGAACTGTAAACAAGTTTGTAGCGGAGGGTACCAAACTGAGGCAGCGAAGTGATAAAGAAGCTATAAGAAAAGTGACAAGGCGGCAGATATCTGTAATCAAGCGCAAACTGCAAAGCATCCATTGTCCTTAAGTAAAGAGGTTTTTGAGCGGGCTGGCATACATAATGTACCAAGAATATCTCGATGTGGAATCCTCCAAACAATTGGCAAGACGTGTAAACCTACGATTCAGTCACCATTAACACCCAGGTACAAGAAGCAGCGTGTTGAATGGGCGCGTCAGTACTTGAAAACAGATTTTAATACTGTATTGTTCACCGATGAATGAAAAGCAACCCTTGAGGGACTTGATGTTTGGTCAAGAAGATGGATTGCTGAGAGCCAATTTCTACCATCGAGATTAAGACGCCAACAAGGTGGAGGTAGTGTCATGTTTTGGGCAGGATTGATAGGCAATGAAGTAGCTGTCCCATACAGAGTGCCTGATGGTGTAAAAATGAATGCCCAGTCTTACACAAACTTTCTAAAAGAAAACCTCATTCCATGGTAGAGATTGACCCTTAGCAATTCATCTTCTTGACCAACCATCAGATCCCTCAAGGGTTGCTCTTCATTCATCGGTTAACAATACAGTATTAAAATCTGTTTTCACGTACTGACGCGCCCATTCAACACGCTGCTTCTTGTACCTGGGTGTTAATGGTGACTGAATCGTAGGTTTACACGTCTTGCCAATTGTTTGGAGGATTCCACATCGAGATGTTTTTGGTACATTATGTATGCCAGCCTGCTCAAAAACCTCTTTACTTAAGGACAATGGATGCTTTGCAGTTTGCGCTCGATTACAGATATCTGCCGCCTTGTCACTTTTCTTATAGCTCCTTTATCACTTCGCTGCCTCAGTTTGGTACCCTCCGCTACAAACTTGTTTACAGTTCGATAAGCTCTGCCAAACTGCTTCGCAATTTCAATAGATTTTATATTTTCAGCGAGTAACTTGACTTTTTCTTTTCTCAGTTAGTGTTAAATCCTTCTTCTTACCCATTTTCACCATTTAGATCCGGAAATAGAATACTTGCTTAATAATTCGGAACACAATATTTTACATATTTTTCAATAAAATGAGATAATTATTTTAATTATCAAAATATTTTATCGAAATGAATACCATCAATGCTGCTATATATAGTAATTATTTGCTACAAATTTTATTGAAATCGGGGAAAAACTTTTGAAAACATTGGAGAAAATGTAATCTGCTTAATAAGTTCGAACGCAGTGTAGGAATTTTGCAGTTTTATGGTGTTTCTCGTTTAGCTGCTTTGCACACAGATATCCTCTCGCAGCTATACCAACCTACAGGATGTGAGACATAGGATTCTATTTTGTAACTGCTTTACATTATACCGAGACCTATGATATGAAACTATTCCAATTAATCTTCCGATGCCTTACGTTCATTGATTAGCAATATTTGTGACCGCATACTGTATATGAACAGGAAAACAAGAAACAATAATGACATCAATAGAAAAAGGCAAACTTCAAATGGAGAAAACAACAGCAATTCGCTAAAAATGTGAAAGATTAATAATGAAATTACTTACGGCAAAAAGTCATATATTTTTCTTGAGAATATTTTAGCACATTTTAGCTGAAGACGACACACCAATTTCCTCAGTGCAAAACAGTAATGACAAAGATAAGAACAAGAGCTTTTATTCAATATCGATGACATCAGAACGAATTAAGGAATCTGATGAAAATGTGAAAATCGACAGAATTTTATAAGAAAGATTAATTATAATTTATGATGTAGGTTTAAACAACATGAAATTAATAATAATGTAATTTACTATTACTATTATCATTATTATTATTATCATTAAAGCAGCAATAAAAATGAAAATTGTTAATCCTATGATAAAGCTTACCGTAAAGTCATATTGAGTGGAGGCCATTATTTTGCAGAATAAATTATCTATAAATTTACTTTCTGGTTTCTGCTTTATATTAAAAACTCGATAGAATTTTTATTTTGGTTCTGTTGTTATTAAACAACATTAATGACTTTCTGAAACTGAAGATTAGGGATTTGAGATAGTGCGTTGTAGCCACTGATTAATTTTGATTTTAATTAATTAATTATTACTGTAATTAAGACTTCTTTAATTAAAGACCGTATCATTATTTTCATTAGACTCGGGGAAAATATGAAGCTCACTTCATTACCTCCGAATTAAAAATATGAAAACAATAATTTTCTCTTTTTAAATTGGGACGGACCAAATATATGAATTCAAAATAAATGAATATAAACTCACGAAAAAGAAAACAAAAAAAATGTTTGTGGATACGGAGAATGAGCCATTTCCACAAAATTTAACTTAGTTATGAAGTTAAATTGCGATATAAATGAAATAATGCTTTGTGTTCGGACACTCTATATTCTCTAGTTATCTTCATCTGTCAAATACGCGGATAAACTATGAGAATCGCGTGATATATAAATTTTGCCAAGCCTTACACGTCTTCTAATTTGAAGAATGATATTTGTTAAGAGAATATATTAATTTTTTTTTTATATTAAGGAAATTCTCGCACTCGGAAAGAAAAAACTGATGGACAACAAACATTATTTACTCTTTCTAACATCTTTATGCGTTTAGTTTCGCTTATATACACTATTTCTATTCCGTCTCAGGGAAACAAATGAACTAATGATATAGTCACAAGGAAAAGGGAGATACACTTTATTTACAGAACTTATTATTTAAGCTCTTCTTTAGAAAAAGTACCTGTAACGATTGTATTTTACTTTATATGATATGAGATATATATATATATATATATATATATATTATATATATATATATATATATATATATATATACTGTATATATATATATATATATATAATATATATATATATATATATATACTTTGGGTGTGTGTATATATATATTGAAAGTACTTGCAGTTGAATTTGTATTACGGATGTGCACGTCCGGAAACTACACGTACATTTATAAGGTTAAAGAAAACCCTATATATATTTCTATAAAATTAATAACTCCACTTTTCAGTAGAATAATACATATGAATGTAATTTATGTAATTATATGTAATATTTTCGGGACTAGTATGTTTCATGGACTGCTCTCGATTTTCCTACGAAATTGCAAACAAGGGCAGTCGATAACCCTGATTTTATTTCTGCAATCGGTTTTCTTGGGAAATGATAAAGAAAAATGTTATTGGATATTGAATAAATTTATTTACTGAAACGACGCAATACACTCCAACATCTTTTTGAATAAGTCAGAGCTGGTTTGGCGCTTACGCCATACAAATTCACAAAAAATGAGAAGAATTAGTGCGATATCTTGCAAAAAACAATAGTATAAGAAACTCGATTAGGTTAGGTTAGGTTAGATTTTCTCCTCGTGAGAAAAAATTATTTGGTAAAAGTTGCTTGAAATTAATCGAAACCCACGGAAAATTATTGAATGCAAAGTTAATTGAACTGTAGGGCGGGATATTTTTGCTACCCGCACGAAGGGCGGGTCTTCGGCAAATAATAATAATAATAGAGTTATAACTATAGTTAGAGCAATGGGCCGCATTGTTCGCCTCAGAACTGTGCCAGTTCTGGCCGTCCTGAATCATTATAATTATTATTCCCAGTAAAAATCAAAGGATTCATAGTAAAAAGTGTCTCAGAAAATTTTTCTATCTTCCAAAATATGATCCCTATTTCCCCTGACTTTACAAGGCTTCCGATTACAACCAATGTAAGTCTCAATATTTTACGTCTCTTAAAAATTAAAATCAAACTCAAATACTAGACTGAGGTGTGTATATATATATATATATATATATATATATATATATATATATATATAGATAGACAGATAGATAGATAGATAGATAGATATGCACAAAGGTATGCAAAGGATACCAAACAGCAACAGACCGGCTGGTCCCTACGAGGCTGTCTGTTTAAGGAGGAAGGTTAAAAATTGTAAGAAAATTAAAAAGAAAGTGAAAATTTTAAAGCTTTAAAGCAAAGAAGGGATGTTGAAAGGAAAGAAGTAAATTTAAAGATAAAGTGAAAATTTTAAAGTAAAGAAGAGGGAATCCGAGTGGAAATTGAACATTACTTTTATACGATAACAAATGCTTCTAACTGGGGAGTTTAAAGCAAGATAAGCATCTAATCTCTTTTTAAAGGACTCGACCGAATTACTTTGAACTACTCTGGCTGGCAATCCATTCCATAAATTTACTATACGATTGAAGAAAGAATGCTTATCTTCATTAGAATTAAAGTATTTACCTACTGATATGGAACCATTACTTCGAGTTATATCTGTATTTCTGAAGGTGGAATATTTTTCGGCGTCGACATTATCAAAACCTTTAATCGCCTGAATTAAATTTCCTTGGATACCTCCTTTACAAATGAAAATAAGTTTTACGTTTCTAAACGGGCAGCGTATGATTTATTTCTAAGTCTAGAAATTATCTTCGTAGCCTGCCGCTGCACCCTCTCCATTCTGTCTATGTCCTGTCGTAAATATGGAGACCAGGACTGAACGCATATTCCAGGTGGGGGGGGAATAAGCAGGTCCTGAGTTGTAAAAAATTAACAAGTAGTACGCCCGCAGATTCACGCGTAGCAGCGTCGCAGACCGAGGGACATAAGGTGCGGGAAGTGCGTTGATAAGAGTGCGGGGATGCGGGGAGGACCTTCCGCAAGGGGTTAACAACCGGAACGATTTGTTAGAAAATGTTAATAACCGGTAAGTACCGCCTTCAACTCAAGCCCTGGTATTAAGGAATTATATAATGTTAGCATTGTTTTCTCCGACTTAAATTCAAATGATCTACCAATAAATCCTAAGAGTCTATTTGCTTTTTTGACCGCTTCGATACTTTGCTTACTCGGTTTAATTGTGTTGGAAACAATAATACCTAAATCTTTCTTTCCTGTAATTCTCGTTAGTGTTTTCTCGCGCGTAGAATACATTTATTTAACATTGTTTCTACCGATATGTAACGTTTTACATTTTCTATATTAAAGTTCATTTGCCAAATTTCCGCCAACTCGAGTAATTTATTAATATCTTTTTCAATCTGCAAATGTTCTGCCGCTTATTTTGTTCGTCCCACTAGTTTGGTATCATCCACAAATTTTGAAATTATACTCTTAATTCCCAAGTCGATGTTAGTGATATAAATAATAAAAAGAACTGTTCCCAGAACTGATCCCTGAGGCACGCCGCTCTTTACACTTTTCCAGTTAGACGCTTTGCCGTTAACGACCACTCTTTGTTTACGTCCACTCAGGCAATTTTCAGTCCATTTGAGAACATTATCGTCAATTCTGTGAGGATGAAGTTTAGCGAGTAATCTCCTGCGGGGCATTTTATCAAACGCTTCATGAAAATCGAAATATATATAACATCTACCGTTTTACTCCCGTCATATATGTTTACAATATCATTAAAAATGTCGAGCAAATTAGTAAGGCCAAAACGATTATGTCGGAGGTCGTGTTGAGAATCTTTGATTTAATTACTCATTTCTAAGTGATTAACTATTTTGTCCCAAAAGATCGTCTCCATAAGTATACTAACTATTAAAGTCATAGTGATGGGACAATAATTTCCCTCTTTTAAATATTGGCGTAATGTTTGCAAGTTTCCAATCGAACGGAACTACGCCCGACTGAAACGATTATTATTATTATTATTATTATTATTATTATTAGTAGTAGTAGTAGTAGTAGTAGTAGTAGTAAATATATATGTAAGAGCAGAGACTATTGTGCAGTTCATTTCTTTAAGTATCCTTGGATAGAGCTTATCTGGAGCTGGAGTTGTATTAGCATTAATTTTACCTATGGCCGAGAGTACCTCACTCTCACTAATGGTAAAATCGTGAAGCTTTAAATGATCATCACTGAGCATGATTACGGGAATGAGAACATTGTTCATATTTTCGTTAGTAAACACGGAAGAATTTATTTAAAACTTCTGTCGTTTGTAAGTCATCGTAAATTTGTTTGTTGTTTCGCCTGTGAGTGGACCAATAGTCTGCGAAGGTACATTTCTATTCCTAACATAATTATAGGATTCTTTCAGATTCGATTTAATATGGCACTATATACAGCTCATAGTTGCACTAACTTTTTCTAAGTCTTTGCTTCACCTTCTCAATAACTTTTATGCATTTTCATCGGACGAATTATTTGTTTCTTTAAATTTGAAATACGCCTTCCTTTTTAACGTTAAGCTACTTTCAATTTCAGCATTCCATCATTTAGGTTTAACCGACTTCGCCAGTTTCTTTTTATGTAATGGGATAATACTCGATTCTAAACGTTTAAAATAATTAAAAAAGAAGTCCATGTGCCATTAATATCATCACGCGATGGAGCCTCATCCCAATTGTGGGTCGAAAGTTGCAGTTTCATGTCACGAAATTTAGCTCTTTTAAAATCTAAAATGTATTCCAGGCTCTCCAAATTATGACCATTCAAACTTTTCAAACTTCAAACTTTTATTAAAAAGCATAATATGATACAAGTGACATAATACAAGTGACATTAACTTTAATTTCAAATGTTATTTGCCTATGATCACTGGTGGAGAAGTCTTCTCCAACAGAAATATTATCAATTAAGTCTAGGTCTTTATTTAAAACTAAATCTTGAATATTGCGTTCTCTAGTGGGTTCCTTGACCATTAGAAAGGGTGAACTTTTGAACAAATCCTAGTACAGTCAACGACCGGAATTAGACTGTAAAGGACCATCCCACTCCCCCTGGAAGGTAACTTAAGATCTCCCATAATTATCACATCATGTTCGCTATTTACATAAAAAATTAGTTTCTGAAGTCTACAGTATTATCACTATCGACATCTGAGAAGGTGGCCTATATACTAAATCTATAATTAATTTCTTTCGTGAGTTTACTTTAATTTCAACAAACGTTGCACTTATATTATAAATTTCTGCAATTTTTTAATTATGAATTTTAAGTGTGACTGAACGTACCACCACTCCTCCTTTCTATTCTATCATTGTTAAATACCTTATAGCCAAGCATATGATATTCTCCGACAAAATCTTTACTCTCTGTATTTAACCAGGATTCAGTAATTGCTACAGCCTCATATTTTTGGTCAAGGGCAATACTTATTAGTTCATCAAATTTAAATCTTAAACTTCGAAAGTTAATATAAAATACACTTCTAAAATTTTGCGTACCGCATTAGAATCTCGAGGTTCTTCGTGGAGGCAGTCGCTCACTGTTCGGAAAATTTATGTTTGGTTGGTCGCTTGCCTGGAGTTTCGCCGTTTTATGCCTCAAAAGCCATCGCTGAGTTATGTAATAGTCTACCAAGACTGAATCATACGAGTCACCTCCCGACATGAGGGGAGGTGGGGAAGAGTGTAAGATGGGAAATTTTCTGATCCACCAGCGAGTCTGAAGAATTTGTTATTAGGCTTTGATATTCGGCTATATACGATGCACTATATTCTATAGTTTACCCAAAAAGTTTTTACATTTGAATAATTACCTTACTAATAATAATTCAAATTCAAATGTTTATTGTTTAACCCTTTGACGACTGTAATGTCCTACCGGAAATAATAATATAAATTGTACTACAATGCAGTGTTTCTACAAATGCTTCTACATATTTACATAGCTATTGTTTAGTTGCCGGAAAAAGAATCCAAAATGTGTGTCATTTCAGTGACTAATTACTAATGTATTTAGTTTTGAATAACAATAAAACCTATACTTTTGGTTTAAAGAAACATATACCCACCGTTAAGGGTTAAAAGGTACTGTAAATACAGGAAATAAAGAAGTACATTATTTTTAGTAGAGACAGAATTTTAAGTAATAAAAGCAGTAATAATATATCGCGTAAATTTCTTCTTTCTCCAATGATTTCTTGATTCTTTTTCCTGACATTTCGTTGAAGCACATGTGGACATCTGAGACTACTTTATGCGCTTCACGATTTTGACTTTGCGGTGCTCACTTACGGAGAACCAGCAGTAGTGTGGCCGCAAAAGGTTAGAGTGCAGAGCAATTGCAATATTGATCAAATGAGTCCCACTGCCACCAACCCCACCCCCTTGTTGCAATGTGCCAACCCCCAGGATGCTCCCCTAAAAGGGGGACTCCCCCAGCAAGCTGGGGGAGTCCACCTAACCTCTTTCGGGGAGAAGTTGGGACGGCCTCACCCCCCCAAGGGGGTATACCTAACCTAAGAGAGAGGGAGAGGAGGAGAGTGAGGAAGAGACCATCCAGCTTCTGCGAGATGCACAAGCTTAATGAGAACTCAGGTAGCATCACTTAGCTTAGAATTCGAAATCCGTCAGTTGGCAGTTGGCTTAGAAGGCATAAATGGCCTGTATATATTAATAACCTTCGAACAAACTAAAAACCCATACAAACGCACATACACTACCAGATTATAAGCCCATAGATCCCGTATTATTACACACACACACACACACACACACACATATATATATATATATATACACACACAGATGCATGTAAAGCCCCAATAGCAAAATATATACGAGCATAACCACCACACAAAAAAAACACCACATCACCACCAATCGTCTAAGTATAGACTTTTAGGAGATCATCCCGTCAACAGCACATGGTGAGATGAGGGCTACAACCAATCGTCTAAGTATAGACTTTTAACTCATCCCATCAGCACCACGTAACCGATAAGAGGGCTACAACCAAGCGTCCAGACCTTAAGACCTCTCAGCAGTATTACACAACCACCACCACCGCTTTACTTACCAGCTCCTGGTAGACCGACAAGGTCTCTAAATACGACCTAATAGACAGAGCTATTAAACATAAACAAATACGTTTATGGGGCCAAAGCGTAGTCCGACAGACTCTCAAAAAAAGGGCAACGCTAATAGTTTTTCTATTGAGTTTCTCATGGTATGATACCACGAGGCCAATTTGACGTTTAGTAAGCGACCTTTTTAAACAAAAAACAGAATAAGATAAACTAAGTTTAATGCCAAAACAAATTTTCGCCATAATACACAATTTTATCTTTAAACTATAACATAAAAAGCATTAATATGATTTTTAAAACAAAATAGAAATTAAATTAGGTGTAACTATTTCATTTTTCCGATTTTACCCAATTATTTTCGCATTTTACCCTATCATGTTTTAAGATTAGATGCCAAAATACAAATTTATCTTTAATATACATTTTTATCCTTAACTATAGCATAAAAAATATTAATATAACTTTATATTAAAAACAGATAACATTCATTTTTTTCATCTTTTACCCAATTATTTTTCGCATTTTAGCCCATCATGTTTCAAGATTAGATCCCAGATTGCGCTATGCAGTGAATTAATTATGTTATTTGTACGTACAAGAATAATTCGAACTAACGCAGTACCAGACTTATTTTACATTAAATTCTTCCAAACTAAAAAATTCAGCATTTAAACAATTATAATACTTAGATTAATCATTATAGATGTAGTATGGCGTACCCAATAAATATGGCATGCATCACAAAAGTTGCCGAAAACCTCCAGTACTTATTTACAAATCAATTTAAGCAAGAGAATAAGCAGCGGATCATAAAGGTGGGTTGTTTTTCAAGAATCGAACATAGACTGTCTCAGCTGTGGACTTAATTACAATTCAGAAAGTATCGATCTAATGCAGTACCAGACATAATTCATTAATTTCTCCCAAACTCTAAAATGCAGCATTTAAAACATTATAATACTTATAATATTCATTATAGATTTAGTATGGCGTACCCAATAAATATGGCATGTATCACAAAAGTTGCAAAAATCTCCAGTACTCATTTACAAATCAATTTAAGCATAGAGAATAAACAGCGGCTCATAAAGGTGGGTTTTTTTCAAGACTTAATTACAATTTAGAAGGCATCGAACTAGCGCAGTACCAGACATAATTCATTAAATTCTCCCAAACTCTAAAATTCAGCATTTAAACAATTATATTACTTAGAATTTTAGTTTTAGTAAGGCTTGCGCAATAAATATCGTTTTCTACGCGTATTTATAAAAAATGGAATTTATAGTATAACTCATTTAATTGCACCTTCTACAATTGAATAAATAAAATAGTAATTTTTTACTATCAGTCCAGCCTCTGGAAACTGAAAATAAAGTTTACTATAAGATTCTTTACATTTTTTTAAACAACTTTTATTAAGTACAATATGAAGGCAAATGCCGATTAAAGCTATAAAATTAATGTTAAGAAATTATTTTTTTGAGCGATAAAATCGCGGATCATGTTTTTGGGAGTGATAAAATGGTTGATCCCACAAAGGTTAGGAAGGTACCGCTAACAAAATTGGGGGGTTTGACCTGAACTCATAAGATTTTAGTGTCACGATGGCGTCGGTTTGCGATGGTTGTAATTATTCACTATGTTTAACTTCATGCAAATTTTTTGATGATGAAGAGGCTGCATTTAATTTTTATGTAGAACACGGTGTATTGCTAAAAGAATTTATTTGCCCTAAGAAAAACAAGGAAGGTATTGTTTGTGGTAATAAGTGTGTGTTCGATAAAAACAGAAAAGCATTTCGTTGCCATAGGTCGGTGCGTTATAAGAAACGGAGAAGGGGAACACGCATATATTGTTATTTTAGGTTAGGTTAGGTAGGTTAAGTTAGGTTAGGTTAGATAGGTTAGTTTAGGTTAGGTTAGTATAGTTTTACAGTATATTTAATATTTACGGTGAATATATACAGTGTTCGTTTTACTACATATATATAAATGTATATATACACCTTTTAGGTCACTCATGTTGACTGTTTCTACAATTTCCATAATTTATATATCAATGGATTCGTTTTTACATCGCGAATGCGCCCTAGATAGTCTCTACTGAAGGAATTACCCGCATTTTAGGGTATTTTTTCACACTTATACCCCAAAACAAACTTCGTGTCCTAATTTAGTTTTGGGCCAGTTCCCTCACTTGAGACTATCCAAATCGCATTCCTGGTGTAATAACGAATCCATTGATCTATAAATTATGGGAATTGAAGAGACCGGAGTGATAGTAAAAAATGACCAATAAAATTAATATAGTTTTACTCTCTGAGCATATGCAAAAGGTTGCCTACTAATATACTCGCACTATCAATTATATTAATATTTAATACATTATAAAAGGATGATTCTTTTTATATTAGGATCCCTAAATGTATGCTGTTTCCAAAATTACCTTAAATATATACACTGAAAACTTACTTCTCTACCTTTAAAAGTTTTTTGAAAAACATCCTTGCCTTATGAAATGCTTTTTGCTGTTTCCGAAATTCCCTTAAATATATACACTGAAAACCTCTTTTAAAATTTATTGAAAAACATCTTTGCCTTATGAAATGCTTTTTGCTGTTTCCAAAATTCCCTTAAATATATACACTGAAAACTTTCTCTCCCTCTCTTTCCGTCCTGCGCATGCGCAGAGTTGACTATCGTAGAAAAGGCTAAGCACCGCCCACTCAATGTCCAATCAGGAAGTCAGCGAGCTTGTGATTGGCTTTCTAATCTCTGGGTACAAATGGGCGTCGCGCCACATATAAAAATGGGACCACACGAGCAGATCGTACCATAACAGTTGCTATTTCTACCTGTGAATAACACGCTATACCATCAAGCATAGACACTTCCAGTCAGCCAGACCTCTACTCTTCCCCACAGATGTTTGAAGTCGGGGGATCCCTTTGCAGGGGACACACTCCAGCTTTTCGCAGCAATTGATGGAGGAAACCTTCTATCGACACAAAACGTTAATGATATCTGCAATGATCCTCCGTTTGAACCAGCAGAAGACTCTACCCTCGAGATGTAAGTAATGACGTAATAATTTAGTTTGTGATTCATTCTCGGGCTATATACATCGTATCATTCAGTGCTTAACCCTTGCAAGTGTTAGTTAATTTATAAGAAGCCATAATAAATGAAGTGAGAGGATATCTGCCCAGGGGTTTGAGACTCTGCGACGGGGCTTAGTAGCCCCGCTAATCTTCCTTCCTGAGAATGTCATTTAGACAGTGAATTTTATTATGCGATGAAGGTATCCTTTGAAAGTGAATTTTTTACTCGCTTATTTCCCTGTACGTGTTAACTTAAAAATTTATAGTAAGTTCTACAGGTTGGTTTTTAGAATTACTAAAACTTTAAAGGTACGGAATTGCTGCGGTCCCGGGTTCATGACCCGGTGCTGGCAGATGATGCGTAGCACATCCAGCTAATCTTCCTTTTGATTCCTGTTAGGGTAGTTGCTTTGTGTTTATTATCTGATCCGGTATTCTATTAAGTATTTAGAGAGTGAATTTTGTTTATCAAATAATTACGTGTTAACATTTATTTAAAATTAATTTGTAAAATGTTAAATTAAAATAGCATGTATCCTCAAATTTATATATATATGGAACAAATGGAATTTAATTAAAAAAGATTAAATGTGGATGAATCGTTTAATATCTGACAAGTACTCGATACCCTGTGACGGTGCTTAGTAATCCAATATGATCATTATTAGAAAAATGTATGAGCTGTCAAAATAATTTTCTGTCTACAACCGTATCCTTTCTTGTTATAGGCCCAGTGCAGAACTCGATCGTGTTGTAGCTACTTTTCGTAACAGCTTTGAAGAAACGCAAATAGTAGAAGGCGATTTGGTTTTACAGGGCAGCCAACCCAGTGACTTGAATATGGAGGTCGAAGTATTGGCTCACATCCGGTTCAACGAATGCCAGGTCATTGAGGAACTAATGTAAGCTTTTTTGGTTAAGAACAAGACACATTGTATTTTCATAAATTTATTAAATGATAGAAATCATGTTTTAGTACAGTTCAGCTTACAGAACTAGCATCCATTAAATAAGACTAACATTATTGGGAACATCTTATATTTTACACAATATAGTTACAATTATATGTACACGCATAAAACTTTACACAATACATCGAGTGCGCACAAACGGAAAACGGCTTTTTATCTGCATGCATACCAATGCATCATTCATCTCAGTGTTGTACAAATAGGATAATTTAAAAAAAATTATAAATCCCTTCCCATGTAACATGTGCAGGAGAAATTAAAGACAATACACCTCGAAAGTATTATTAAAATATCCTTGTAATCGGTGGGGATTCCAGACAATTTCAGTGATATGCAACTGTTCGGGAAATTTTACAATAACAGGGTCACTCCAGGGATGAGTCCCCAGTTAATTAAAATAATACATTCTTTCCCTATTTTTAAAGTATATTGCAAACCAATGAATCCCCTCGCCCCCAGTAATGTCCGTGTTGACAATAATATCCTCGCATTTTTCTCCTAGTTGATAATTTCAATGTTTCATTCTTCGCAAACACACCGATAAATTTGGAGCGTGTGATTCGGTCACTTTTCATTACTCTCTGGAGTGTATTCGCGTCCATTTTAAAAGTCAGTGACTACGTTCCGGAAGCGGTCGACCTCAATTAGGGCTTGTGACTCGAGGTATACTTGTACACTAATAGGAGCGTCTGTCGGCTTAGCGAATTCCAATCTGACTGAGATGTTCCCACTTTGCATCGGACTTAAGTGTGTATTTACACTAGCAGATAAGTCGGGAGTGATATCAAACGGGTAAAGGTTAAATTGATCGACAAATTCTTTCTGCGTTACGCTAATCCCAAGCTCATCACAGCCACCAGCAATATGGGCCAGATTACTATAAGCTCTGGCGCAAAACGGGAACACGGCGTCTGGTGAGTAGTCCGTATCCATTGTCCCACCCAACGCAACACCTTTGACATATAGAGTTATATTTTTAAGGCCGAAATTCTCGAATTTAAAGGCGTTCTTTTTATATATTTTATTCGTCGAAGCGTGATCCTGCATTCCAATTAATAACCTTTTTGGTAGAACTCCCAGGGCCACGTTTTCTATCTGCTTCGACTCCAACCCCGCGGGCACCGTGTATAGTTTCATCTGTACTCTGTTAATTGGGTATTTTACTGTTGCGTGTATTAAATTTTTTCAATTTCTAATTGTTTAACAGAGCTTAATTTCACTCGCTGTACGCTTAAATATGTTTCCATAATGTGAATCACAACGGGTTTTGTGCCCTCTTCTTGATCAGGCCCAGATTTATGCAGATCTCAGGATTCGTGCAGGTGAGCTTTCATTTCATATCCACCCCATTCATAAGCAGTTTTTCCTGAAATGTGAAGTCTGTATGCAGACGTCCATAGCATTCATATATCTTCTTTTTAGAATTTTTAAATTTATCCTTTATACTACTTTCGTCTTTAGTCTGATAATAACCCTCGGCAGTTAAAAAGGTATCCTTCTCTTCTTTTGAAAAGTTGAGGACATTTTCCAGATAGGCTCGCAGGTGATAATAATCCGTTCCTGCCGAGATGTTAACCTGGTTTAAATACACCTCACACTGAATATGGAGTGCAGAAAGTTGGTTTCAGGTATGCAGAATAATTATCATCGCAGTTCGTTCCATCTGAATGGGCTATACGTAGATTAGCGTACATGTGCATGCAGCTTGGATCAAAAAAGTATGAGCCTGAGCTGGTTATCACGAATTCTATAGGAGCACTCGAAGAACTAATTGTGTTTAATGGGTTAATTGTAATAAAGTCACTGTGCTCAATAGAAACTTGTGTTGGGGGCATATCAAAGAGGGACAGCTCCGATTTACAACATTGTGAGCTACACGGATGGATGAAGCGTGCCATGACGAGTCAGAAATAGTGCCACCTCTCTCGACAAGTAGTACACAGCCTATGATTCGAGAGACCAATGTCCTTAGCTTATATCAGTTAAAAAAATTATTAACCATAGGTTTCATTCGCTTCGAGCACTTCTTCTTCGATGTCTTTTTACGCTTACCGCCACGTGTTGGTAACCCCTTCTTCCGGACAGCACTCGTCTTTTTCCCGCCACCACGCATTTTTCTCTTTGCATCGCTGATGATTTCGTCCCGTGTACGTTTTAAATGTTTTTTAGAGCTTCTTTATGTTTAGCTCCACCCATTATGTCTTTTACCGTGTTAAAACCTGATTGCAACGCTTTCTTCCAGATGTATCTGGCGCCCTTCTTTAGCATTGGGACGGCCGTGCGTAGTATGGTTGAAAAAAATTGATCCAAGCCCACTTCCACGCTGATATCTCACCCTTCGATAGACTGTGAAAGGTCTTCGGGTCATTATAACTCAGTGCGACGAAAGAGAAACTTCACTGTTAAGCTCCCATCACCGAATTGGAATTTTTTCCCCTCAATCGTTCTTATATCTATTGAGATATTTCTTAGTAGATTAGTCGCAACATTCACATAATAGGGCTTGTCATATGTAATGCTCAAGCTCTTCCCTCTATGGTTGGGAATGTGTGCAATGCGCAGCAGACGCGCCTGCGTATCCCCAACAAATTGATGCTCCAAGATATTGCTGTAAATATAGCACATGTCTGGGGATGGATAGCCAGTACCCAATTTCAACTGATACATTAAGCTGAACAAGTCACGTTGTGGCTCGTGAGAGGTATCTCTTTGGAACGCTGCTCCATATCGGCCCTCGATTATAATTTTGAACAATCATTTGTCTTTAATATTTCTATTATCCTCTGATTTTAGGGTCAGAGCATGTCAGGTTTCTTTGTTTACGATTTCATATACTAAATCAGCCGTAAGATTTGAGCTTTTTAAACTTCCGTTTAAGTCTCACAATATCCTCGGCCGCACCATAACGACCCGGGCCTAGTGTTACGCAAGGTTTCATCCCTAATTACCCCTGCCTTTTCACACTCATCACGATCTCTAAGAATCGTAAAAACGGGTTCTTTATAATCAATATTTAAGAAGCTGGTGGATAGCTGAATTTCGCATTACCCCACCTCATACGAATCACGTTCCAATTCAATGGGACCATGGAGTCTGTTGCAAAGTTGGCTAGTGTGTTGTTAGGATGTACAGAGAGAGAAGAGGACGGGAGTGTGACATAGAAGTGGTTAGGCGCCATGTTGTTTACTATTTAAACTTCACTATTGCATCAAGTTTGAAATAGGAGTTGAAGCTTTCTGGGTACCCTAACCATTTCACCAGGTACATTTTTCTCTTTCCTGAACCCTTGCTGCCTAAAAATTTTTCAATTTTAAACACATTTTCTCCTAAATTAAATGTAACTTTCTGCAACTCCTCGCGGTAAAAGCCTCCTGTGATTTTTTCCCCATTCAAATCTTCAACGTAATAAAGCAATACCTTGCCTTTAGGTCTCATAGCCCTAACTTTAAAAATTTCACGTTTCCATACTTGCTCAAATCACTTCGCGAATTTATTCCCCGAACGAGATAGCCTTACACAATCATTGATTATGAAACGTGTAGAGTGTGGCGGTGCTCTACGAATATTTCTTCTCACTTCACACTCTCGTGTGAACCTTTTTCTAAAACCTCGTTAGGTGTTGCCCCAATCGCGCGATGGTGAGAACGGTTGGATGACGAGACCAATGATCCCAGAATGTTTATATCTCTGTATATGTTTTTATGTATAAAATAGCGATGCATGCGCTCCATTATGGTACGTTGAACTCTTTCAGCTAAAGAGGCCTTATGAAGAGAATTGCTAGTGTAGTAACTGATATTAAACTCTGCCAACATGTTCTGTAAACCTCGGCCTTTAAATTCTTTCCCCATATCCGTACAAAAATAGCCTGGAAGCCTGTTTTCTTTCAACATCAGCGTTTTTGTAGTTTTAACAACCGTTTCAGGCGATTTATTTTTCAGGGGAATTAGCCACAGATATCTAAAGAATACATCTATTATGAATAGGATGTAGCGATAGCCATCATTATATACTGAATATCTTTGCATTTCTGTTAAATCTGCTTGCCAAATAGAGTCAATCGAAACCGTTGTTGTCCTGGCTGTTTTAAACATTTTTCTCACTGGCTTATGAAGTGTATGAGCATCCTGCTCCCGAAAAAAACCTCTTAACATCTTTTTTCCCTACTCCATCATTGTAGCCACTTCTGTATATTCTATCAACACGGCAGTAGGATGCTGGGCTAGAAATGTCATAATAGCGTTTTCTTAATATGTTAGCCATTTGCGTATTTTATTGACACGTGGATAGGGTTGACCTTTGTTGTTTGGTCTCTTCTTTCTCCTCTTCAGAGATGCTACTGTTGGGGGTTCAAGGCGTATTCAGTTGTGGCACTTGCGAGACTTGCTCCAAGTCTTTTAACCTATTCAGATTTCCTATCAATGTTTTGGGGACATTTATTTGTTGTAGTCTTGCTTTAATATGTTTCCATCCTGCTGGTGAGGACCTGTCCCAATTTATCACCAGATCATGGACAATGTCGACGATATTGGATCCCTGTACCCTTGTTCCTTTAACAGTGACCTCGCCTGTATCAGTCCACTGTATGATGGGGTCCTCACTCAATAGATTATAAAGACTTAAGCCTTTATTTCTCAATGTATGTGGGAGACTGTTTTTTAATACATGCTCGATGTGTTGCGTTCCGTTATTTTTGTTGGTCATCTCTAACGTCGGGCCCAAGTCCTATGTCGCTATGCTCAGCGTTGCTCGCTCTGTGCCCAATAACCACGGGGATCTCTGTCGGATCCTTATAATTTTAGTACTCATGAAGAAATTTCTGCAGAGCCTCTTGGTACAAGATCCTTTTCTAATTAGGTGATTTTTCACTGTTTAATAAGTCTATCAATTCGCTTTCCATTCTTTGAAGCCAGCTTTTACGGGGTTCTAGAACCGTGTCTGAGCTCTTTAAACTTTGCAGTGAAGCATACACCTCGTGAGGAATCACTACCACTTTCTTCATTATATTAATCTAGTCAGTAAAGGTCCCAAAACTGAAAATAAGATGAGGAGGAATGACCCAGCTCTTTGTACAATAATTCGCTCTTTCTTCCCCACAGTTTGACTTTTTCGAGCGAGCGTACGTATTATGTTCTTGTAACGACGTAAGTGAGCCTTCTGAGGGGATTTCATTGGCACATCACTTTTTATAACATTAAGGAAGATTTCACAGATGCATTTTAAAAAGTCCGAGTCGATATTTTTAAAAAACATCTGCTGCAATGCCAGGGGCAGTCGATGATAGATTTTTATTAAGTCCGATATTTCTTTAGCCTATTTGTCATTCTGGAATATACACCGTTTCAGGCTCGTTTGGGAATATATTCGTTCTTACAAGCACCCTAAACATGTTTCGCGGGTGAAGGTCACAAATCAAATATTCATAACGCTGACTTGTAGCTTCTTTATAAACTTCCAAAAACTCCTTACGCTGATTCGGGAACATTTGATTGGCTAATGCCCCAATTTGTGACACATCTCTACGTTGTGCGAATAAGACTAGATATTGTGTATTTAACGAACATCACGCATGGATCTTTTTTTGAAAAATAGATTCTGATTGATGAAGCATACGTTTATGTTAAGATGGTGGGAGAACTGTAAATTTCTCGGTAAAAGTTCTATCCATTTCCAACATGAGATCGTCAAATACAATGACTGTATGCTCATTTCCCTTTAACGAATTAACGTCATATACGTCTTTGTGGAACAAAATATCATCTTCGTACTCGTTGAACACTGATTGATACGTCGACCAGAACCATATTACTTTATACACAAATTTGGAGAACATCTCCCCCTTAACTTTAATGATTTTAAGCATAAACACAGTTTTACCACATCCTGTAGGGCCAGATATAACACATGTGGATGGGCTTGTGAACCTGAATTTTTCTACAGATTCCATCTCTAACACGTCACACCCTAAGTGGAGCATTTACAAAATATAACAAAATTTAAGTGTTGCTCCTTATATTCTACAATCATGTTTTTCTTCCACAGAACCGTGAATGACGACGATGTACAGCACTCCATCATTGATATTACACACGACCCCGATGACAGTGTAGCTACAGACTCCACCCTTGCTGACGAACCCTCACCAGCGACACCCCTACCACGTGGCAGTTCAAAGCGGAGGCACGATGATGAAGAACCTTCTACGTCAAGTATTAAACGTGCCAGGAGTGCACACCGGTTGCTAGACCCACAGTAATAGAGTCTCAGCCCTCTACGTCTTACGACACAACCCCCACACTAGCTCCCTCCTCAATTAAATTTGTACCCCGTTATTCCTGTTCAATTCCGGGTACTTCCTCCTCACAACCAGCTTCTCGTGCTGTAGAAGAAGGTATAACATTCGAACTGGTGCGCACCGCTAACCCCACCCCTACCCTGACTAGAAATCGTTACGTAGTCAGGGTTGTCCCTGGAACCATAAATAGCAAAGGTGTTGAACACGGACTGCGGCGCGTAGTTGAACGTATTTTGGAGTTTGCCCTTCAAAACCGCGACGAGCGTGAAGTCAGGACGAGGTTGTCCTTCGGGTTCGGGTCAGATGACGGGGATGTAGATGAATTTTGGGTAGTAATACCATTCGGACGCTTGGCCGCTGTAGACAGAATATATCTTGGGCCGTATATTGCAGGTCTCTCAAAGTAGTACAGTCTTCAATATGGACAACTTCGCGGTAGATATTGACAGAGTATTCCGGGTTGCGGGTCATAGTGCCACACCTTATACTCTCAATTTCAAATCTCCGGTTATTTACCGAAAGCATATAAACGTCGATCGTGGTTGCGGCTTTATAGCAATAGTCTTAGCTCATATGTTCATTCTACTAAATACAATAGCGCAGGGGTTCCCAAATTGTGTTCCGCGGAACACTTCTCACGGTATACAAGTGTTCCGCGGAACACCAATTTGGGAATCCCTGCAATAGCGTATAATATCTAGCTGCCTACGATTGTGCAGCGTGCCCGTAAACTGGCTTCAGATTGCAAGCTTAAGTTTGAATGTAATACTCGTATAGATCCTCAAGAGATGAGAAGGGTGGAGCAGGAAATGAATGTTCGTATAGTTGTATTTGGGATGGATGATCATCGTAGAACTGTGTATGTTTTAAAAGCTGTGTGCGAGATCGTACAAGACCCCTACGTATTTTGTGATTGTCAGGAACAACGTATCTCCCCATCCATAATATAAGGACTCTCTACGCTAGTTATGATAAAAGTCGAAAATATGGAAGGCACTATGATTTGTGTAAGGGGGGTCTCGAGTTTGCGGATAATATAGTGACACACTGTAAGAAATGCCACATGGTATGTGACCAATGTAAAAGCGCCAAATGTGAAAGTCATGTAGTTGAAGCTGAGAAGAGGGAATGTAATGTGTGTAGACGTACACTTTTCAATAATAAATGCTTTGAGCTCCATAAATCGGATGACACTTGCAGGAAAATGAGAATCTGTAAAGGTGGTATGTTTCACACAAAGGATAGTTGGGTAAAATTCAAGCACAAATGTGCTGAAATTCACTGTTCTACATGCCACGAGGAATATAAGCCGGATCGAGTAAAGCATGTGTGTTACATGAAAGATGCGAGGGTGAAAAATCGACTTATATTCAGCGTTACCGTGACCGTGAAGGGATACAACTTGACGGCTTAAATTGTTAAGAACCCTGGCAAACGCTTTTGTGCAAAGTTACGCCTAAAAAGTCTTTGGGGCAAGTTTGCACAGAATACAGGTAAGGGGAACGTTCATTTGGCACAAAGTTATAATGAGGTGTGGATTATGCCAATGTCTCCGATAAAGATGTTATGGAGATCGTGAATGTTGGTAACAAGTACATAATAAAGTACAAAATCACCGAACTGGCCACAGATACCTCACGTGTTACAAACATACCTGTAGCCAGCTTCACAACGGCATACGCACGCATCAAGCTTTGGGGACTACTGTACTCTCTTGGGCGGAGAGTGCTGTATGCTGACACAGATAGCGTAATATTTACAGAGAGGGAGGGTGAATACACGCCGCCTATTGGGGAATTCCTCGGAGAGCTGACTGACGAGATCAAGGATGAGTATGGTGATGGTGCATAAGCTGACTCCTTTGTATCAACAGGACCAAAAACTTATGGGGTGTGGGTAAGGGTGGGGGAAGAGCTGAAATATATCGTGAAGGCGAAGGGTATCATGCTTAATCTGGCGAACCGACGGGTTGTTAACTTTGACTCGAAGGAGCCAGCGTGCTCAGAAGATTAGGGCAACCAACCTCCCCAATTGACTGTAGGAACCCACAATTTTCGGGCACAGAAAATGAGGTGTATGAAGGAACTTAGGAGCAGAAAGGTATGTCATAACACTTATAGGAAACGTTACCAGGTGCCTGGTACCTATGATACCATACCCTTTGGGTACCATAGTAGCTGAATAATATATGCCTATTATGAACGATGTGTTTATTTATTAAGTATATTTTAATATTTTTCAATTAGGGTTTCATTTTCTCCTTTGTGTGTGCGTGTATATGTACAGGAAAAAGTCTAAACTCCGCCCACTGTAAGCTCAATCAAAGGAGGGTCACGTGACTCCTGCTACTACCTGGGCATATCTCTACCCCTGTGTGCTCAGTTGGCCGCTGCAAGCCCTGGAGCTCAGATGTATATTTGAGGAATTCTCACGTCGACGAAAAATAGTGATGGCGACTTTTGATATTGCGTATTCGGCGTTTATGAAGTGGTATTCGGTAAAGTCGGAAGATGTGGTGAATACTGAAAGACGGCCTAGCTTTCCCTCCTTTGAGACTTTTAAGGCTACAGTGAACCGTGCGAAGCTTGAGGAACAAGATGTTCAAATACTCTATGGATATTCTGGCGAGACCATTGCCGGATTTCGCTGCGCAAACGATGTAATGGACGACGTTGTAGGGCTAATCTGTATAAAAGCGTACCTATACCGTGAGGTGAAAGAAACGACGCGTGCAGAAGAGAAGGAACGGGTATGGGTAGTGAGTCTTGTTGATGAGTGGTGACAGGCGGTATTATGTCATGTGCATCATACCGAGTACGCGTACCCTGCGGCTGAGAATGTAAACCTTGTCATCATGGACAAGCTAAAGTACTTTTACCACTACATTCATATATATCATGACGAGGTTCACAGTGAGTTTGTTGCTAAAGGCCTGTGTGAGTTTTTGATAGAATTTAGAGACGAGTATCGTCTGTTAAACAAGAAGGATAAATACGGGTACATGTTCCTCTCAAACAGTGCGCCGGATTGTTAATGTGTGGCGAAAATGAACGTCTAGTGCGCTTTCCGATAAAACATTAAAGCTGAAATTACCCCATGTGTCGGAAAAATTGCCCGGTATAATGGGTACAAGTACTCGCGTGATTCATGTTGGAACAAACCTACACGATTCAACAGCTTATGATGTGACTCACTCCACCCGTCGAGCCGATCCGCCCACCCATGGCTCATAGTCATCTCAGAGCTTGAACCGACTGGACGTGCACTCCTCGAATACGATGGAACTTCCTTTGAGAATCATGCTCAATGCCGTGTACGATGTGATCGTGGCGAAGTCATTGCGCGTGTTCAGGCGTGAAACCGGTGCCATTAACTATGTACTTGAAACGACTTGTAGACAAGCAAACTCTGGTAAACGTAATGTTGTTTATTTAAGTGCTGAGGAGATGAATAGAGTCTTCGTGATAGTTGAAAAGTGGGGTGAGGATCGTTATAAAATACCTGCAGGTGTTGGTACAAGAAGAGAACAGATTAGTGATACCCCCTCATATGCCATTGTTTGTACATTGTGTATAAATAACGATCAGCCATGCATTGATATACGACTGATGTGGAAGAATGCATCTCATAATAACGTTCTTGTCCCGAAGCGAAACATTCATCCTCGACAGAATGTTTGAAATCGTGGGATTCCGCAAGCTGAATCCTATATTAGACGCGCGTGTTACAGATATAATTTATTTTGACACGGTTCTTTAATACGCTTACACCGCTCTGCTCGACGGGTTTATCGAATTTAGGACTGAATAAGGCGAGAATGGTCTAGAGCTGGATGCTTATTTAAAAGGTTTAGACTCTGCGAAATATCATGAACTTTGGTACAAAGGACTTGAGCGGTACAGAGCAGTCCCCGCCTACACTGTTCACTCTGAAGAATTGTCGTTACGACTTAGAAGATTATTTCAACTGCCGCTATGCGTTCTCAAGAAGAGTTCAAGATTGAAAAGCTCGGATCGATAAGAAAAAACCCTCGATTGGAAAGGAGTGATTATAAACTTGAATTTAATAATGAAGTTGTGGCTAACGACGTCCTCTTTGTCCGTGCTTTTGATTGTATTCTGACCGTGTTTAAAGATAACTTGCCAGCCAATTGTAAAGTGGGCACAAAAATAGTATTGAACGAAATGAAGTCCCTTTACATTGAGTATAGGCACCCGCACACTTTCAGTGGTGAAATAATGAAAAATCGTATTTACTGTACAGTACAAAGCAACAATGATGTAACTGTACACTCGATCACGTACGAGTTTAGTATTTTAGTTGAGCGCTGTAGAATATAAAGTGTATGTATTTTGTTTTTATAGAAGTTTTGCTGTTATATATATATATATATATATATATATATATATATATATATATTAATGGGTATATAGCTTTATCCTTTACTATTATTTTGATGATTATATTCCGTCGTTTTGTATTTCTTATATTTTTATTTTTTTATTATATTTTTTGATTGTATATATATATATATATATTCTTCGTTCGTATTTCTTATACTATTATTATTTTTAATATATATATCCCTCGTTTGTATAGAATGAACGATTGTATATTTATTTCCTATATATTTCATGAATTATTCCCCTTAACTCGTCTAAATAAAGAAAATGATGAAATGGCGTTTTATTTAATTCTTTTGGTTGTATATATAAACGATATTAAGAAATAACTGGGGAGATGGGAATATATATACCAGATGGCTGGTTACAACTTCTAAGCCGACTGACGGATTTCTAAGCCAACTGTGAAGAATATCTGAATAACGCAATCTGGCAACTAAAAAGTAATTCAATACACATACACCTGCCTTCTAAGCCAGAATAAGCCAACTGACTGATTAATCCAACTGGCGGATTTCGAGTTCTAAGCCAGGTAGGGCCACCTGAGCTCTCATTAAGCGTCTGGCAGCGCTAGACGTAGTATGGTCTGTTCCTCTTTCTCTTCCTCTCTCTCTCTTCGGTTAGGTGGATTCCCCTTCGCAAACTGGGTGATTCCCCCTTTTTTTGCACTGGAGGTGGGGGTGTAGGAGGAGGGGAGGGGTGGCACTGGTGTAGGGGGAGGGGGTTGGCACCTTGCAACATTTTATCAACATTGCATTTTCTCTGCCCTCTAACCTTTTGCGGCCATACTACTCCAACAGTATCGCGTGGTTCAAATGCCATTAAAAGGGATTGTTCCATTCATGGAAAGCCTTCAGTGCATATAAGCACTGTCGCTCTCCCAATCTCCAGGTATTTGTGTTTAAATTTGTGTAAATAATTTTTATGTTGTGCAAAATAAATAGAACATGAAATCATTGAGGGAAAAAAAAGAGACTTCCCTGATTTATAGCAAAATTGCTGGACCTAAATAACATTAATATTACGTGTTAGTATTTACAATTACTGTACGCAAAATTCATTATTTTTATGGAGGAAGGAGGGGCCAAGGGCGAACACCTGCAAAAATGCCCTACCACAGAAGGAATAGGAGAGAGACGAAATCAAGATCTCCGATGTTGTTAAAAACTATGCCACTTTTTTGTAAAATTTTGAAAAAATGTATAGTGTGTAAGATGCATGCATGTGTACTGTGTAGTAGGGCGGAGTGAAAAACTCATTTTTCGAATTTTCAAATTGGCTAGTGTGGAAAATGTGTGGAGTAGTGAGGAATAAGCTGGTATAAATTTAAAATCATAACATTAATATCTTCAGGTGCCACAATGACCTTCAATATTGAAAAAAATTGAAAAAAGCAGATTTTAACCAATAATTACAGAAGAGTCCACGATGCACAATAGACAAGAATTTATTCACACTTGTATAAAAATAACTCAGTCAACCTTTAAAAAAGTTTCTATTCTCTAAAAACAGTTTTCTATAGTCAGCTCACTCAGCTGTCACGTGAGTACCTCGATTCAGTGTAGCTGTCGCTCTCGTAGCAGGTGGGTGTTCTGTTGTTGGCGTTACTCAGATAGTCTAAACTATATTTCTTATATATTTTGCATTTCTGTATTGTGTTGCCCTAAGTTTGCCATGTACTATTAACTGAAATTAACGTATAATTGATATTAGCTCTTTCTTTTTCAGATTTGTATACTTTCAAAATGTCTCGAGTTTGTGCAAATCAACCAGGGCCTCAACTGAGTGCCCCATGTTTGGTATGGGGGAAGATTTGTGGCACAGGAATCTTCCTACATACGAAGGAGTTTTAAATATTACTTGTTTGTAAGAAACGATTTGAAACAGAATACTAATAAAGATCCTTCAATATCTCAAATATTAGAACAAGTTGTTGATAAATTGAAAACAATTTGGGAAAGTGCTTCCGTCCCAATTCTGTCAGACAGGCGAATTGAAACAATGTTCAGAAGCTACCACGAAAAGTATCGTGTCATTATGAAGCCATACCAAAGCAGAAAAAATTCTGAAGCTTACAAAGCAAAGATTGATATGTTCAAAAAAGAAGCACACACGAAACTTTTTGACATTGCAGCGTGCAAGTGCAAAGTACTAACACAATGTTCTTGTCCCAAAGAAAAAACGGTTCCAAAGGAAGAAGTGACGTTCCTCTTAGATCAAAGGAGTGAAAGAAAACTGTTTATTGATAGAGTAGATATTACACTCTCAAAGAAAAAAGCATCTACGTTGCTAAGAAAGCAAAAAGAAGCTGTGAGGCTCACCAAAGAATCTTCACAGGAGAAATTGCAGGATACAAATGTTGAATTATCATCATCGACATCAAATAGTGAAAGTGAATCTGGCGAAATATCCGACGATACATTTCCAGAGCCAGTTAGCTCGAAGAGAAAGCTCGAACAACCTGAAGAACAATTATTCAAGAAAAGGAAAACTACAAATCTACCTTCAGTGGCTACTGCTTGTGACAGGACTGCAGTTTCAGATCGAGCTGCAGCATTCATTGTTAGTGCAGTATTGCAAGATATTGGAGACGTTTCTATTGACAATACATCTGAAGTAGTGGATAGGAGTAAAATCAGAAGAGAAAGACAAAAGAAGAGATCAGAAATTATGAAAGATCAAAATCAGGTCCCAATCAGAGGAATCTATTTTGATGGTCGAAAAGATTCTACACTCTTCCAAGAAAAAAAAGAGTCCAAAGTATATCAGAAGAAGGTAACAGAAGAACATATCACTTTAGTGAGAGAACCTGGTTCAGATTATTTGGGCCATTATTCTGTGAATTCTGGATCAGCTGAAGAAATATGTAAAGGAATGTTTGAGTATATTGGAAATAATGACATGAACCTGGAAAACCTTGTTGCCATTGGATGCGATGGGCAGCAGTCAACACTGGAGAAAAGGGAGGCGTTATAAGGCTTATAGAATTGAAGCTGAAGAAGCCAGTTCAACATTTAGTGTGCCAGCTCCATGCCAATGAATTGCCATTACGCCATTTAGTTGCAAAGCTGGATGGAAAAACATCTGGCCCCCGCGGATTCACCGGTCCTATTGGCAGGGAATTAGAGAACTGTGAGAGTCTTCCTATTGTCGAGTTTGAAAGGATTGATGCTGAGGAACCAACTGTAGACTGTGAAGATCTTAGCACCGACCAAAAATATCTAATTGATATTCATCAGGCCATAACAAAGGGATATTGCTCTCCAGATCTTGCTCATCGTAGTCCAGGCAAAATGGCACATTCACGATGGCTGACTACAGCAAATCGTTTGCTTCGTCTATACGTTTCAACTGTAAGTCCATCTGAGAACCTCATGAACATTGCTTCTTTTATAATGAAGGTCTACATCCCAATGTGGTTTTCTATTAAGCAAAGTACGTCTTTTGTCAATGGCTCAAAACATGTTTTCAAAACTATTGAACTAACAAGAACACTGAATGACGAAGTAAAGGATATTGTAAACCCTGTCATACAAAGAAATGCATTTTTTGCAAATCCAGAAAATATTCTAGCATCAATGATTCATGATGACCGCAGCGCCATAAGAGAATTAGCGTGGAGGCGAATAAAGAAAGCAAGGCAAACAAACAAGGAAAAAGTTGTGAGGCGTTTCACAGTACCTGTTATTCAATTTGAAGCTACTGATTATACTGATTTAATTAATTGGCAAAAATGCATTGTCACTGAACCACCTGTGACAAGACACCTGACAGAAAATGAGATTGAAGAATTCATAGAAAACAAGAGTACCCTCCATTCGAGAAATTCCCTTGTCATACACAAGTAGTAGAAAGAATGGTAAAATTAGTGACTGAAGCATCATCAAAAGTATTTGGATTGAACGCGCGAGATGGCTTCATAAGATCAACACTTCAGTCACGTAAAAAAATGCCATCATTCGAAAGTAAAGCTGAATATAAAGTTTAAATAAAACGTTAATCAAAAGAACATTGATCTAAATAAACTAAGAGCTGCGTAATTCAGTAACTATTTTGGTAATTGGAACACTTAATATATAATAATAACAAGTAAGTTTCAGTTATTGTACTAATGCAGAATATAAGAAAATCATTATATTTCACTTTTTTCGACGGCTTTGTGGCACCTGAAGATATAATTTCGCAGGACTAATATTTATGCACAGTCATTATCTATAGCACCCACATATTTTCCGCACTAGCCATATTTGAAATTCGAAAAGAAGTTTTAAAACCTCATTTTCGATCCGCCCTACTGTGTAGTGAGGAATGGAGGGTGAAACGTGTGTTTGAGAGCATGCTGGACTGCTCACAGGGTAGATGAGACACGGAGAAAGATCAGCTGAGGAGAACAGTGACAGGAGAAACGGGAGTTCCAGCACTCCCGTTTCCTACCTAACGCCTCCCCCCCCCCGAGTACTTCACTGGTCGATTGGTGTGTACACACTGTACAACCTCCTCCATACATTGATGATACTTTCCTATTGCCATGCATATACAGAGATCATTGCATTACATATTTTTTCTTCATTCGTTCATTCTTCCTGTCACCCACTACGACATACGATTTAATAACAGCCATAAAGCAAAACAAAAACTGTACTCTGGATACAATCCCAAACATAATTTATAAGGAATGCGAGAATTTAATTGTGCCCGACCTCGCAAATCTCATTAACCTCTCCATTCAAAATGGCATCTTCTCAGACTGTCTTAAAAAGGCTAAAGTATGATACTTCTTATTTTTAATTATGATGATAAATCTTTTCTTTCAAATTTCAGCCTCATCTCTGTCGTCCTAACCATCAGTAAACTACAGAAGAGAGTAATATATAATAAAATAATAAAATTTACATAAATCACAAAATTATTTACAAACAACGATTTGACTTTATAAGAAAACACGACTAAAGACGCAATAACCGCTATGTTATAGCAGTCTCAACGACAAGAAACCGTCAGTAATTAGCCTTCTTCATCTGGCAGTTGACACAGCAGCTAACGCCATACACTTAAAAAACGCCGAACATACAGCATTATGGGACAACCCTCAAGATGGTTCCGCTCACAACTGGGTAACAGGATCCAATTTATAGCACGGGATTCTCATACGTCACACACAAGAACCATATCCCACGGAGTGCTTCAAGAGAGCATTCTGGCACCTATCCTTTCCCTACTTTTATATAAATGACTTCCACTGATCAATGAGTAATTTGTCCTGTCACCAGTACACAGATGACACGAAAATCATTACTTCAAAAAAGGACTTTCTGGTACTCCAAACAACTACCATTATTAAACTCTACAGAATACATGTGTGGCTTAACGCCATGTCCTTAAATAAACCAAAAAACAAGCTTACTCACAAGCTTACAACAAAAAGAGAGAACGTTGGCCCCATTAAAATTAAACATAAATTCAATCCCTGTAAAACGAGTGCAATTGGCCAAACTCCTGGGAATTACCCTCGACGGAAACCTGTCATTCAAAGAGCGCTTTAAAGATTTATTCAGAAAATTAGCCACTCTCAAACATAATTACAAAAGTAGGTGCATCACTCCCAAAACAAGTCGAAAGATCCATATACTACAGTATGGTATACCCATATTTGCAGTACTGTATTAGCTCTTGCGGCAGTGCACAACACTATTTAATTCAGCCAATGGTGACATTAAAAAAATAATTAGGAAAATCTATAACTCGAACAAACATAATAAAAGTACGAACATAATGTTCCACGATTTGAAAGTTCTCAAACTAGTAGAAATATGCAAACTGAACCCTGCCTTTTGTATGTACCAAATTGTTGATAATACTGCTCCAGAAATCATCCAAAACAAAATATTAGCTCCCCAAACCCGTCACCGTTTGAACACAAGACAATCAAACACGTACAGTACATCAGGAAACCAAATTACAGTCCAGAGTCTAGAGTCCAGACTGTGCAGCTAGATTTTTATGTTCCACTGGCCCTAAAAACATTCCAGATAAACTGAAAAATACATCAAATCATACAAACCATAATATCCCCATTCCTTTCACCAGGGTTTTTTTAACGTACAGTTTTACACAAAGTGTGCAGTTCTAAAAGAAATTGTGCAGTTCTGGCGGTAAATGTGTGCAGTTCAAAGATGTATTTTGTATGCTTTGCTTAATCACAAATAGAGCAGTTAGCATAAATTAAAGCTAAATCAGCTCTTTCCAATTGATATGTAGAATATTATTCCAGCAATAACGTATCACATAGTCGCCGCAGTGCGTATGAAAAGAATCTCACAGACATATTGCCACCTGCTGTAAAGTTTAATTTAAGGTATGTTAGCCCATAAAGTATTTATAAACTAAAGAATTAAAGAAGTAAATTTAGGTTCACAATTTTTTTTATTGAAAACACGTAAACGAGTAGGATTAATGAGTAAATAGCATTGATGAGGGAATAGAATACTGGATAATGCAGAATAAGTTAATTTTCATCTATATGTGGCCCATAAAATGTGAACTAAAAATTCCTTGAAAAAAAACCCTGCCTTTCACCTATTTCCATTCCAACTTTCTCCATCGTCCGTTCCCTTCCCTCTACAGTCTACATTCCTAATTACAGTCAGGGCTAAATTTTTTTATTCATATATAACCATAAATTTTTTGTGCAATGTCAAGGTATTTAAATATTCAATATCAAGATGACGTCAAGGTATTTACTATTATACAGAGAATCGATATCCAAGAAAAAGAAGGTGCAGTCTTAACTCAAAGCTATATATACAATATACATATATACAGTATATATATATATATATATATGATACACACAGACAGCGCATATATATATATTTTTTTTTTTCTTTTATGCAGGAAGAAGGGGCCAAGGGCAAATGCCCGCAAAAGCGACCCTCCCACAGAAGAAGAAGAGAGCCAAAATCAAAGTCCGGGGTTTCCGAGATGCTTAGACACTGCGTTTGAAAGATGGGAGGTCATAGACAGGAGGAAAGATTAACAGGAGGAAGATTGTGTCAGAGATGACCGGTTGAGTAGATAAAGGACTGAAAATATCGATTAAACTTTGCATTAAATAGTTGGACAGAAAAGGAATGAGAAAGTGTAGAAAGTCTGGTACTGCGTGCTCTCCTTAAAGGAGGAGGCATGCAGTTAGAGACTTCGGAAGAGCAATGTTCGTTATAATAGTGATAGTAAAGAGAGAGTGAGGCAACATTGCGGCGAAGCGAGAGAGATTGAAGACAATCAGTAAGAGGCGAGGAATTGATGAGACGAAAAGCCTTTGATTCTACCCGGTCAAGTACGGCTGTGGGGGTTGAACCACCTTACACATGAGAAGCATACTCCATACAGGGGCGAACAAGACCCCTGTTTAGAGACAGCAACTGAGTTGGGTGAAGAAACTGTGGAGGCGATACAGCACCCCTAACCTCTTAGAAGCTGTTTTAGAAAGAGAGTACATGTGATCTTTCCAAGAATGTTAAGAGAAGAAGAAGGATTGAGTTGTGTGTTGTTGAAGGTAATGGGATAGTCGTGTGGAAGAATGTGACGAGTAGACAGATGGAGGAAGGTTTTCTCTGCCCCAATCAGATATTACAGAAAGATCAGGAGTCAGGTGTCCCATAGCCGTCCTACGCGAATCATGAAGCGACTGCTGTGAGGGACGCTTTGGGAAGCGGGTGGAGACATGAAGAGTGGAATCATCGGCATAGGAGTGAATAGGACAGGAAGTGAGAATTAAAAGATAATTAATAAATAAAAGGAAAAGAGTGAGTGATAGGACAGAACCCTGAGGAACACCACTGTTAATAGCTTTAGGAGAAGAACAATGACCATCTAAAACTGCAGCTATAGATCGGCCGGAAAGGAAATTAGAGATGAAGGCACAGATAGAAGGATAGAAACCTAAGGAGGGCAGTTTGGAAATTAAAGATTTGTGTCAGACTCTATCAAAACCTTTCGATATGTCTAGCGCAAAAGCAAAAGTTTCACCGGAATCCCGAAAGGAGGAACTACAGATTTACAGAAGCTAAGGCTAGCAAAGACCCTAAGATCCACTCTAAGGTTAGCCCAAGAGAAAGAAGAAAGTAAGGGGTTAAAAGAAGAGAATAAGGGGTTAGATAAGTAGCAAAACCTATCATTCGTGGGTTAAAATTCATTCAGAAAAAGAGAAAGAAAGACACCATCATCATCCGCCGGCCACTGCCGACAAGTCGGAAAAATAGTCTAAGAGAATACTTCCAGCTGTTGCAGACCGGTCCTCCACTCCATACGGAGGTAGAGGATGCATCCCACTCTGCCGGAAAGGGGTGAAAGATGAAAAGAAGAAAATAAGAACGAATTACAAACCATGTAACACATTCTTAACTCAACGGACAACACATTCTTAACTCAAAGCAACACATACCTCAAGCAGTTGCAGACCGGTCCTCCACTCCATAGGGAGGTAGAGGATGCAGCCCACTCCGCCGGAAAGGGGTGGAAGATGAAAAGAAGTAAAATAAGAACGCATTACAAACCATGCAACACATTCTTAACTCAAACACTATCATACCATGCAAACTACAGACATGCCAAAAAAAAGTAGAAAGAATAAAAAAAAAGTGGGTTAGTTTACCCTACGAGCTACATCTAAGTTCGTGTTAGTCTAATTTTTTTTTTTTTTGCTAGCATATCACACGCTGGCATGTCACAAGCTGGCATTAGTCGTCAACAGACTCATCCCCGATCACCACCACCAGAGCTCCTGTTACTAATTATTTTATTATTATATTAAACAACGTTAATATTTCTGAAATGCCTATCTAAACGGTTCTTAAACACGTTAACGCTAGTAGAGTTCACGACTGACCTGGGAAGATTATTCCATTTATCAATTACTTTAAACGTAAAGAAGTTTTTAGCGATATTAGTAATGAAACGTCTGCCACGCAAATTAAATCCGTTATTACGAGTATTGCTATTATCGAAAGTGAACAGTTTATCAAAATTTACGTTACCAATTTTATTAACGATTTTGAAAACTTCAATAAGCTCCCCGCTTAATCTCCTAGTTTCGAGTGAATGCAAGTCTAACTCTTTAATCCTAGCTCTATAAGGCTTGTTGCGCAATGACGGAATTAGTTTCGTGGCAGGACGCTGAACCCTTTCTAACCTATCAATATCCTCACGCAAATACGGGCACCAATACTGAACGACATATTCTAAATGAGGCCTGACTAGGGACTTGTAAAGGGGCAGTATAATATTCTTCGAATTAAATTCGAAATTACACGCTATGAAGCCTAACATCCTATTAGCTTTTGTGCAAGACTCCAGGCACTGGTTTCTAACTTTTAAATCCTTAGATACGCGTACGCCTAAATCTACTTCCTTGTCAACGCTCGCTACCTCTCTATCATCCATCGTGTACGTGTAATTATTGTTACGAGAACCTATATACAAAACTTTACATTTGTCTACGTTAAACTGCATCTGCCACTTATCCGTCCACTCCATAATCCTATTTACATCGTCCTGGAGCCTATTCCTATCGTCCTTGTTAACAACCTTACCGCCTATTTTGGTATCGTCCGCGAATTTTGACACGCTACAAGTCAATCCTACATCTGTCATTAATGTAAATTACGAATAGCAATGGGCCTAACACTGAACCCTGTGGGACACCGCTACCTACATCCAACCACTCCGATTCACTACCATTAACAACGACCCTCTGTCTCCTAGCACGAAGCCATTCCTCTAACCAGTTAGCTACCTGACCGCGTATACCGTGCGCTTTAACCTTCGCAATTAATCTTCTATGCAGAACTGTATCGAACGCTTTTTTTAAATCTAAATAAATAACGTCAGCCGCTCTATGCCTATCGTATTCGCGCACTATTTCGTTATAAAATTCTAACAAATTAGTTAAACAAGATCTATGGCGTCGAAACCCATGGTCACTACTATTAATCAAATCGCGACTTTCTAATTGATCGATGATACGATCCCTAACCACGGATTCCAAAAGTTTACCGACAATTGACGTTAAGCTAATGGGCCTATAATTGCTAGCTACTGCGCGGTCGCCTTTTTTAAAAATGTGCGTGACGTTAGCTAATTCGAAGTCTTCAGGAATAATCCCCATTTCTAGTGACTGATTAAAAATCTTCGTTAAAAGGCCTACGATAACGTCTCTCAAATCTTTCAGATGTCTAGGATAAAACGCGTCAGGGCTTAGAGCCTTGCTAACTTTTAGCCTATCGATATAATGCGCAATCTCAACCTCGTAAACAGTTACTGTATTTCATCGAAAATAGTCTCGCTGCTAAATGGAATGATATCGTCCACATCGGGACATTATTGACGTCTTCTACGGTAAAAACTGTTGTAAAAAAGTTATTAAAAATACCCGCCATCGCTTGAGCGTCAGAAGCCAAAGCGCCATTAGCGTCCACGAGAGGGCCTATATTATCTTTTATCGGCTTACGATTATTCACGTAATCGAAAAACTTTTTTGGGTTATATTTACTATCCGCAGCTATAAGTATCTCTAAATTACGCCTAGCATTCCGAACTGATCTTTTAACCTGACGTCGAAGCTCGATATATCTATTAACGTTAGCTACCTTGCCATTGCGCCTGTTAAGTCTATACGCTCTTTTACGCTCGTTTATGAACTCGCCTATTTCCCTAGTCCACCACTGACGAAGCGTCAGAGAGAGATGCAGGAAGATCGCCAGTAGAGCGTCCCTTCCGGAATTTATAATGACGATCTGAAAGAAGATTATGAGAAGAAAGGTGTTTAAGAATCTTCCTATTAAGGATAGATTCAGAAACTTTGGAAAGGCAAGAAATCAAAGCAATTGGACGATAGTTGGAGGGTTGAGAGTGGTCACCGCTCTTTGGGACAGGCTGAATAAAATCGAACTTCCTTCAGGAAGGAAAAGTACAAGATGAGAGACAAAGACGAAAGAGTTTGCCAAGGCAGGGTGTCAGCACAGAAGCACAGTGCTTAAGAACAACAGGAAGAACACGATCAGGACCATACGCCTTCCTAGAGTTGAGCCCATATAGTGCAGAAAAACACCTTTAGAAGAGATTCTAATTTCAGACATAATACTGTAAAGTCAGAGGTGGAAGGAGATGGAGGAACAGCACCGGAATCATCGTGGGTTGAATTGTAATCGAAAGTTTGAGCAAAGAGTTCAGCTTTGTCAGGAGAAGAGACGGCAACTGTGGCGTCTGAGTGGAAAAGAGGAGAAAGAAGAGGAAATAAAGTTGTTGAAGAGGTTCTTAACTGGATGCCATATAGGGTTATAGTTTATTGTCTCCCTTTCTTAAAGCTTCACTAGGAACTAGACAGCCCTGAGATGAGCTAATATAAATTTCTTTTGCCTTCAATTTTCGCTGACACTACAAAGTCTCCAGACGTCTAATTTTTGCGTTTTCATCATTTCTTCTCTTGAAGTAATTTTCAGGCGTCAGCGATGGAAAATTTTTATACGAAATAATACGTTTTTCTTCTTATGCGGACCCAATGCCTACATATTGGGTTCTATTTTATGGCAATTATTTCCATTCCCAATAGGCCATGTCGCCAATCCCCAGGCAATTTTTTGTAGATATTTAATTCAATAAATTAATAATTTGTATTTAATTAAGAAATAAAGGTACCATATACAATACCATATTGTAGGCGTGTATAGATTTTCCATAGAGCGAGAAAAATTAGAATTGGATAGGTTTTCACATTTTTATTGGACGAACGAATTTTTGGCGAATCGAAGAACAGGTTTTGCACGATTCCGGGGAGAGATATACTGTAAGCTGAGTGAGAGTCAAGAGTTGGATGACGACTGTACCTTCTGAACAAATAAAGTTAACCCAAGGTTTTTTGCATAAGTAGTAGGAATAGAATATGGAATGTACGCCTCGATGCCCGAAAGAATCACCTCTGTGATGCGCTCACCACACCTAAAAGGGCCCCGTCCACGGAAGCAGTAATCATACCATGGGAAGTCAGAGAAGTACTGCCTAAGGGCCTCCCAATTAGTGTCACCGAAGTGCCGAAGGCGCTTCATCATGGGAGGATCCAAAGGCCGAATTGGAGAGATAAGACAGGAAACAGATTGTGATCGGAGGAGCCCAACGGAAAGAAAAGTTTCACAGAGTAAGAAGAAGAATGAGAGGTAAGAAATAAATCCAGAATGATGGGCCTATCTCCAAAGCGATCGGGGATACAAGTAGGGTGTTGGACAATCTGCTCTAGGTCATTTAAGACAGAAAAGTTGTAAGCTAGTTCACCAGGGATGTCAGTGAAATGGGAGGAAAGCCAAAGGTGGTGGTGAACATTGAAATCTCCTAAATGAAGATTTCAGCAAAGGGAGAGCTGGAAAGAATGTATTCCACTTTGGAAGTGAGGTTGTCAAAGGATTTTGGATAGTCAGTAGAATTAGGAGAAAGGTAAACAGCGCAGATGTATTTAGTTTGAGATTGGCATGTAAGCCGTAGCCAGAGGGTATAGAATTCGAAAGATTTGAGTTCGGGAATACGAGAACAAGTTAGGTCATTGCATACATATACACAACATCCCCTTTTGGAGTGAAATTGAGTATAGATAAAGTATAAGGGTACAGAAAAGGGTTGCTGTCAGTCGTCCCAGACACCTGAGTTTCAGTGAGGAAAAGAAGAGGTTTAGAGGAGGAAAGGTGGTGGTCAACAGATTGAAAATTTGAGGAAAAGCCACGAATGTTGCAGAAGTTTATCAAAATTGAATTAGACAAAGGTTCAGAACATCTCGAATAGTTGGTAGCAGATCCAGCCCCACTCCCGGGTCTGCGTTCTCTGTATCGGCAGCGGGGTTGCCAGAAGTGGGGACATTTATGGTCACCTCCCCAAGGGACTCCGAGGCTCTTGAAGTTGATGCCACTTTTTTTTTAAATTTTGAAAACATTATGTAGTGTGTAAGATGCATGTGTATGTAGTGAAGAATAGGGAGAGAAGTGTGTGTTTGAGAGTATGCTGGACTTTCACAGAGTAGATGAGACACGGAAAAAGCTCAGCTAAGGAAGACAGTTACACGAGAAACGGGAGTTCCAGCACTCCTTATCTTTTGTCTAACGTCCACCCCGCAGGACTTACCTGGTCGATTGGTGTCTACAATCTCCTCTCATATATATATATATATATATATATATATATATATATATATACATACTGTATATATGCAATCTCTTATTGCTGAGAGTGTAAAAATGGGATTTAATAATGAATATACAGTAGAATAACAAGTCATAATGTATAAATGTAAATTAGGTTTAATAAATAGATTATGAAAAATAGGAAATAGGCCTATTCTGAATTTGGACGAGCGTACGTGACATAAGCTACAAAGCCATCACAACAGGTTTCGTTTGTTCATACTCGTATTTGGTATTACGTGAGCCCCAATTCTATTCCTGTTCAATCAGGTCTTTTAAGATTGGGTTAGTGTTTAGATAGTATTAGACAGGGGTGTAAAAAGTACTAAAATATGTTACTCAAGTTCAAGTACAAGTACTTTATCAAAACGTTACTCAAGTATAAGTAAAAGTATCCATCCTGAAAGTTACTTAAGTTAGAGAAAAAAAATTATCTACTGAATAAAGTACTCAAGTAACGAAAGTAAAAATTACTCACCGTACCGGTACCATACCGGTACATTTATGTTGTGGGCCATGAGGTCTTTAAACAAAACGCTGTATGTAAAAGATTTTCTTGTGACTTGGCAAGGCGCCAGCCTGCTGATGCACATGATTGGCTGATTAAAATACCGCACACAACTTGCGTTTTGACTGGCTGGCGGCTGCCACAAATTTGAGTTTTAAGAATAGTAACGAAATGGATAAAATGAATTGTACTTGAGTAAAAGTACAAGTAATTCTCCCAAAAATTACTTAAGTTCGAGTAAAAGTACAGTACTTGAAAATATAAATGCTTTTTAAAAAGTAGATACTAGCAAAAGTTACTTAAGTATGATAATTAAGTAAAATTACTTCGTTACCTTTACACCCCTGGTATTAGAATAATATAAGTTAGCAATTAAATATAAAAAATAGGCCAATAAAGTTAGTTGAATACTGTAGAATAGGTAGGAATAGTGAGTGCCCAGTGAATATTAAGATTGAGAACCAGTGACTCCGCCCGAGGAATAACAGTGGTAACAAGTGTCGTGTTCAATTTCTTTTTAATTTGTTTGGTAGGCCTAAGTTTGTAACACTACGTGTGCCAATACGCCCTAGTTTGTAACACCACGTATGCAAATAGGCCCTGGTTTGTAACACCACGTATGCCAATAGGCCATAGTTTGTAACACCACGTATGCCAATAGGCCCAAATTCATAGTACCACGTATGCTGGTAGGTCTTAGTTTGGAAAGCTGATACCTGCTCCGAAGCGCTATTCAAATCGTCTATTGGAAATTTTAATGAAGTAATCCCTCCCTCAGAAAGGAGAGCTTGAAAGCATGAAGAAGGAACCCCGAATCCAACTTATTATATGTCTTTAAACTTCTGTAAGTAATCCCGATGTCCTGCATTATATGTGACAGAAACGCGTTCTTTGAAGAAGTACAAGGGGAAAGTATAACGGACTTTGACTTTACAACAGATGATATTATAATTATGGGGAAACTAAAAGCACACTCGGCGGCAGGACCGGACAAATGAAATGCCACAAAAACTTCAAGAATGAAATCGGTATACCCCTTGAAAATAGAGACGATCACGAGACACGTGAGAAATGCCTAGCATCGTGATGAGTGCAAACATAGTTCCTGTATATAAAGGAGGAGATCGATCCGAGGCCAAACACTATAGGCCAGTGTCGCTTACATCTCATCTCATCAAAATATTTAAAAGAATAGTTAGAGAAAAAATCTTTGACATTTTGAAAACTAGGAAAGAATGAAATGATAACCAACATGGATTGCAGTCAGGAAGATCATGCCTATCACAGCTAATGGAACACTATAGCAACATTATTGATGCACTTGAAAGTAATGAAAACTGTGATGTAATATACACAGACTTTGCCAATGCGTTCGACAAGTGTGACCATGGAACAATAATACATAAATTGAAATATATGGGAATAACAGAAAAAGTAGGAAAATGGGTATATAATTTCCTTAGTGAGTGACAGCAAGTCGTTACAGTTCAAGGAATATCTTCATCAGTCAGAGGTCCTTATCTCAGTACCACAAGAAACAGTGTTAACTCCATTACTTTTTATAATCATGCTAACTGATACAGATGAGGATGTTACCAGTGACAGCAGAGTAACATCCTTTGCCGATGACACAAAAATTAGTAGAAAAATAAGAAACCTAGAGGATATAGGCTCTCTACAAACAGACATGAATAGGTTCTACAATTGGTCTGATGGCAATAACATAACATTTAACACTGAAAATTCTCGACTATAAAGGTACGGAAAAAGGGAGGACCTAAAATTCATGGAATACTATACCCAAAATGGACAGGAAATTCAGAGAAATTCTAAACAAAAGATTAGGTGTTGTAATGATGTTAAATGCGAAACACAATGTAAGATAGCAGTAAACAGAGCAAAAAGAATAACTGGACAAGCGCTGAGAACATTCAAACGAGGGGATAGGAATATAATGATTCTTCTATTGAAAACACTGATCATATCCAAGTTGGAATACTGTTCGGTCCTAACATCCCCATATAAAAAAAAAAGACATTAGTGATTCAGAGAAGCTTGACAGCCAATATCAATGGATTTAAAGAATAAATTATTGGGAAAGGTTACATAATTAAACTTATATTCACTTGATAGAAGAAGAGAGAGGTACACCATTATTTTCACTTAGAAAATAATGGAGGAACTAGCCCCTAATTTTACTTTGAACCGTATAACCACTCAAACAACAATGGGAAGTAGGAAATGAAGAATGTGTCGTGTTCCCAAATTAAAGATTAGACAGGGAATATCCTCAATTCTGAAGGAAAACAGTCTTGTGAGAGGACCAACACTGTTCAACCTTGTGCCCAAGGAACTGAGGGACATGAGTGGTGTAGTGGTGAATATCTTCAAAAGAAGACTAGAAGCTTGGCTCAAAACAATTCCAGATGAGTCGGGTATACCTGGCTATGTGAGGTGGAGAGAACAAGAAACCAGTTATTTACTTCCTCAGGCCAACTCAAGAGGAGGAGCAACAAGTTTGACCTTCGGGAAATGAGGAATCATCGCGCGGAACATTTGAAAGGTTGGGAGGTTGAAAGGTATATATATATATATATATATACATATATACATAATTTTTTTTGGTTACATTCAGTGTATACACACCTATATATTCCCTGTACATGGTTAAATGAACAATAAATAAATAAATAACCTCGTCCACATCGTGCACTCTAGTAGTATAGCCGCAAAAGGTTAGAGTGCAGCAATGTTGCAATGTTGCAAGAGATAATGAGCAAATGTTGCAAAGGGGTTGGGGGTTGCAAAGGGGAGGGGTATGCAAGAACTCAATGTTGCAAAGGGGGTGGTGTATGCAACAACTTAATGTTGCAAAGGGGGTGGGGGTATGCAACAGCTCAATGTTGCAAAGGGGGTGGGGGATGCTGCAGGTACAACAAGGGGTCATGAAACCTGGAGGCGGCGTTATCCCCCAAGAGAAAGAGAGGAGAAGGAGAGAAAGGAGAGGTGTTCACCTGGCAGGAGCCAAATGCATAATAAGACTTCAGCCGAGTGGGCGTTGTCTTATAGACTCCTAATCAGCCAGTTGGCTTAGAAGGAGCCAAGGGGGGAGGGGTACACCTGAAGGGGGAGAGGGGAGGGATCTTCAGGGGGGAGAAGGAAGGACGACCTCCCCCCCAAAGGGGTTGCCTTAGCCTAAGAGTGAAAGGATAGGCGGAGGAGGACTTTGGGGGGACAAGGTGGGAGGTCCTAACCCCCCAAAGGGAAACTATGCTAAGTCTTAACCTAAGAAGGGAAGGAGAGAGTTCTTTATTCGGCCGAAGTTCGCATCAAACTGCCAGCTCCGAATCAAAGCGGGTCTTATATAGATGATGGTTGAGTTGCCAGATACCATTTTAATTGTACAGGTATACATTATTAGGGTGAGTTGCTAGATACCATTTTAATTCGTTACCAAAGCATACAGACTTAAAATCGAAATTGACAATAAGAAAATGATTATTAATTAAATAAATAGAATTTGCCTTCTACTGCACAAAAATAATATAATACGTACAATCGCCAAAATAATAGGTCAGACGAAATATACACACACAATTGAACAACTTTCTCCATACCTTATATATATAGAGAGAATCATATTAACTGTGTCTATTTAATTTTGTCATTCCTTATAGAAAGAATCATATTAACTGTCTATTTAATTTTGTCACTCCTTATATATATATATATATATATATATATATATAAAACGGATTTTCACCTTAGTCAATTGTCAAAAGTATATTAATTTAGAGAAAATGAATTTTCTCCTTTTAAGAGAATCAATTATTAAAACCAATATTAACAATATAAGATACTTAAACGGCGTTTTATTTACCTTCTTTCAGTTATTAAAACGAAGCCAAAATATTAACACTTAGAACATTGCGTTCAGACGAATAGGAAATTGAACCAGGAACGAATCACACCTGTTTACCCGGAGGCTTTTTTGAAAGGAATCTGGGTCAACTTGCTCTTCTGTCTCGGGAATCCTTCGCTCGACTCCTTCAATTTGGTCCCTTGCTACTAATGTATATAAAATTCTATTTTATTAAATGCACTGATAATATGTCTTTACTTGCAAATTTTTATGGCATCATCTTCTTAGATCACATCTCTGTTATTGAATTGGAAAGATATATTATTATTATGCATTTTTCAAAATTAACACACATACACACACACACACACACACACACACACACACACACACATTATATTAAATAATAAACAGCAAAAGAAATAAACACATTAACTGTGTCTATTTTCTTTTGACGAACCTTTCTTGCGTTTCAAAAAGAGAAAAAAAATAATAATAAGTCTTTTCATATTATTTCATTTTCATGTCATTTCACTTCATTTCACTAATCTCATATCATTTCACTCATCTCATTTACTTTCAGCTTCTCTGGAAAAAAAAAGAAAAAAAATCTGAGGAGATATGTCTCACGCTAACCACAAAGTAACCGCGAGCTTACCTTTCTTCCACTCAGCGCGAGAAAACCTCGTTTCACTCCAAATGTTAAAATATTTTATTGTTATTACTTTTCCAATAAAATACACACTTCACTCTTGAAGCGAATGTCTTCCTTGTAAATAAAAAATGTTTTATATTTTAACAACTTAGTTATCAAAATCATAAGTATCAGAAATCAACAAAGTTTTTTCAAAATTAATACGCATGTACTCTGAAAGTACTTCATTTACACCATGCGTACACTTATCTCGAGTACACAGCTAGTTGGAAATAAAACGTACCAATGAAACTATAGACTCATTTTAAATACAGAGTTCATTCACACCAGGCGTACACCTATCTCGTGTGTGTATATATATATATATATATATATATATATATATATCTAGAAAAGAGAGAGAGAGAGAGTTTTGCTCATTCTTTTTTTTTTAAATAAATAAAGGAACGGATATATATATATATATAGAGGGTGGTACAAATTACAGTAGTAATAATAATAATTATCTCCTTTTCGCCGAATTGGAAAGATTAAGCTTTTCACCTCGCATTAGACCTACAGTTTAACGTGGAAGCCGAATCAGAAATACATCTCGTCAGGGAATCATTGCTCACTCTTTCACATCATAAGTTCAGCATTTAAAATAACAGGATCATTTGATTATTGATCCGGATTTAAAATAACAGGATCATTTGATTATTGATCCGGGGATAGTATGTCTGAAAAATGTGATATGTACAATGTAGATTTTTCTCTTTAGTAATAATAATAATAATTAACTCCTTTTCGCCGAATTGGAAAGTTTAAGCTTTTCACTCCGGCCTTAGACCTACAGTTTAACGTGGAAGCCGAATCAGAAATACATCTCGTCAGGGAATCATTGCTCACACTTTCACATCATAAGTTCAGCATTTAAAATAACAGGATCATTTGATTATTGATCCGGATTTAAAATAACAGGATCATTTGATTATTGATCCGGGGATAGTATGTCTGCAAAATGTGATATGTACAATGTAGATTTTTCTCTTTAGTAATAACTACGAAAAGGTCGGCGCTACGCGCCGATTTTGCTACGTCTGCGGTGCTTCGGCTGAATTGTGGGCTTACAGCGTATTTTATTTTGAACATCAGTAGCCCTTTATCTGGATATCATTCCTATTCCTCTCACCTTGGGCCTCAGTAATTGGGGTGCTTGAGGCCTTCCAGTTACTGGCAAACCAATTATTCATTCAATAAAACTACAGAAAAGAACGCAGCCATGAAAATCTAAAGCTTCACAAATCTTAATACAATGAGCTCGGATTTGAAGCCTAAGATTTTCATGACTGCGTTCATTTCTATAGTTTTATTGACCAAATAACTGAACTGACAGTAATTGGGGGCCCTGCGGCCCGCCAAATCATAGTTTTCATTGTTTCGAGTGCATCAATAATATTGTTATAGTGTTCCATTAGTTATGATAAGCATGATCTTCCTGACCGGAATCGATGTTGATTATCTTTTTTTTTCCTGAGTTTCCCATTAACCCCGCCCCCTCCCCCATTACCCCACCCCTCTCCCCCAATACCCCCTCCCCCACCCCTCTCCCCATTTACCCCCACCCTTCCCCCATTACCGTCAAGGGGGGAAGGGGGCTGGCACCTTGCAAAGGATTTACTTTAATTTTTTTTGAAGGGGGCTGGCACCTTGCAAAGGATTTACTTTAATTTTTTTTTATTACATATATATATCGCATCTATTTTTCTGAGTTTCCCCATTAACCCCACCCCCTCCCCCATTACCCCACCCCTCCACCATTTTGTGCCAAAATTATGATTAAAAATGAAGAAATGGGAAGAACTGTACCCCTAAAAGGGGGGCAGGATTTATGTTAGGGAATGTTTTTAGCCTGGGCACTGCAAAATAAAAAGACGCATCGAATGGTGAAAACCGCATTGTTCTACACCAATTGTAGCGACCTGTAGGTGTGCGCAAAAAAACTGTTACATATATATATATATAAGGCTTCATTTCTGAAATGGTATGTTAGATAATAATAATTAACTCCTTTTCGCCGAATTGGAAGATTAAGCTTTTCACTCCGGCCTTAGACCTACAGTTTAACGTGAAAGCCGAATCAGAAATACATCTCGTCAGGGAATCATTGCTCACTCTTTCACATCATAAGTTCAGCATTTAAGATAACAGGATCATTTGATTATTGATCCCGATTTAAAATAACAGGATCATTTGATTATTGATCCGGGCAGAGTATGGCTGCCAAATGTGATATGTACAAAAACAATGTAGATTTTTCTCTTTAGTAATAATAATAATAACTAGCTCTTCCCCGAATTGTAACAATGATTAAGCTTTTCACTCCGCCTTCGACCCACAGTTTAACGTGGAAACCGAATACTCTTTTCTTTTTTAAGAATATAATTAAAGGAATGGATATATTTATAATTTCTTTATTATAAAAACCTCTCGATTACATTAGTGATTATTGAACCAGGAATAGTGGGGGGAAAACCAAGTATTGTCGCAAATATTGACATGATAAAGACAGCAAGGGGTAATACGAACATTAAATCTATTGGAGAAAATATAAAGAAGCCATTAGTCGTCCAAAGCATAGACCCGTTATAGCGGTGTTACGATTGGTACACAAACTTATCGTAGCTCCACCCAGCTACATTGACAACCAATCACTACGAACATCTGCTCTTGATCTTTTGGGGCGGAGCTTGGCGATTGTGCATATAAAAGGAAATATTTTAATTTCATCGAGATAATTAAAGCTCATATACAGGACCTGCATTGTCTATAAGATCTGTGGCGCGTGGAACATGCAGTCTTCAGAAGATGTGAACATCTGCTCTGTGGATCAGTTCAAGAAAATGGATAACCCGAACCTTGCCCCACTCCTCCCCGAATTTTCCAAAATTGCTGTGAAAGTGTAATGAAAAAGAACAGCTTCAGAGTTCATTCACACCATGCGTACACTTATCTCGTGTACTCAGTGTACACCTCCCTCATTGTGCCTGACAACACAGAAGCTCTTTCCAAAATTGTTGTGAAAACGTAATGAAAAAGAATAGCTTCAGAGTTCACTCACACCATGCGTACACTTATCTCGTGTACGCAGTGTACACCTTACACATTGTGTCCGACACACTATTTTTCTTCTACGCTAGAGAATACACATCTGAAATCCACGGCTTGCACCGCTCAACTGAGTACGCAGGCGTAGAGATATCCCCAGGTCGTAGCAGGAGTCACTTTTTTATGCGTAAATGGCTTGTTCAGGTTCAGTTGTCAGATACCACTTTTTATTTTAATTGTTCAGGTATACATTATTATGGAGAGTTGTCAGATACCACTTTTTATTTTAATTGTTCAGGTATACATTATTATGGAGAGTTGCCAGATACCATTTTAATTGTTCAGGTATACATTATTATGTTGCCAGATTGTACCATTTATTTAGTTAATTCTTAAAAGTTGGCTTGGAATTCCGCTAGTAGGTTTAGAAGACGTAACATGCCATTTGGTATAATTGTTTACAACCAAAAGAATTAAATAAAACAACATTGCATCATTCTGTTTATTATAAATATATAGAAAATAAATATACATTTGAATGATCAATTAAAAATAACAATAGTTTAAGAAATATGAACGAGGAATATGCATATAATCAAAAAATATATCCTTCAGTATAACAGTACAGGAGAAATATATATATATATATGTACATACACGCAATTATGGAGATATATAGAAAATAAATATACATTGGAATGATCAAAAATAAGAAATAAGAAATAATATAACCATCAACATAGTAGAAATATATACACACAACTAAATAAATAAAAACATACACTTTATCTTCTACCGCGCAAAATAAGAAATCGTATAGCCATCAATATAGCAGAAATACACACACACACACACACACACACACACAAATATGTTAAATATATAAATACATTTCACTTTTTTCAAAATACTAAATTCGCACTTAACCGAGTCTACAATTACATCATTATTGCTCTGCATTACGCAGTATACGAGGTTTAATAATATTTCACCGCTTAAAGTATAGGGAAACCTGTACTCGATATGAATGGCTTTCATATCGTTCAGTACTATTTTTGTTCCCACTTTACAACCGGTTGGTAAGTTATCTTTAAATACGTCTAGAATACAATCAAAAGCACGCACAAAGAGTTCATCGTTAGCCACATTATTAAACATAAGTTTATAAACACACCTTTCCAATCGACGGTTCATTTCTACCGACCCGAGCTTTTCAATCGTGAACTCATCTTCACTCAACATAGCGGCAATTGAAATAATCTTCTAAATCTTTACGACAACTGCTCGTTATATAAATCTCGGTTTTAATGTTTTAACACTCCCTGAATACGCACCAGACAGTTCCTGTCAGGGTAAATTTCATGAACTAGGCACATTTTATAACGGTTTTATTGTTTTACCACTCACCATTTCCACAAACTAAACGTCTTCACACTCCGGTGCACTATTTGAGAGAAACATATGACCATATTTTTCCTTTTTATTTGACAGACGATACTCGTCTCTAAAGTCTGCTAAAAACTCACGCAGGGCACTAGCCACAACCTCACTACGAACCTCATCATGATATACATTAATATAGTGATAAAAATACTTAAGATTGTCCATGATGACGACATTTACATTTTCAACCGAAGTGTAAGAGTGCTCGGTATGGTGTAACATGATATAATACCGCTTGTCACACAACTCATCCACAAGACTCACTATCCATATCTGCTGCTTCTCTTCTGCACGCGTTGTTTCTTTTACTTCACGGTATATGTGAGACTTTATAAAGCTTAGCTCTACAGCATACTTCAATACATCGTCTGTGCAACGAAAGCCTACAACGCTCTCACCAGAATAACCATAGAGTATTTGTACATCTTGCTCCTTCGCACGATCCAATGCGGATTTTAGAATTTTTAAATTTGTCCTTTATACTACTTTCGTCTTTAGTTTGATAATAGTGATCACAAACAACAGTAACCTAATACTTTAAAGAGTGCATTCTATTAAATACTTTTGGCCTATGTTCACGAATTAATACCGGTTTTAAAATAGATTCAGTTTCCTCAATTCGTCTCTGAAATCTTAATCTGTCCCGAGCGCACTCTTCCCATTGTCCCCTTCTACAGCAATCAGCAACGGGGTAAGTTAGAACGTTGTCACAGAATTTTACTTTTGGGGGGTTTGGTGCAACACAAACGTTTCCAATTTCATCATTCCATCTTTGGTTCACGAATTTTAACTCTTCTGCAATTTTGTCAACGCTGCGTCTATCATCACTTCCAAAGTCACTTTTATCAGTGCAAACAATGTTATGATTAGTCTTGGATTTTTTAGGCAATTTTTTCTTTGTGCTGACAATGAACTGGATTTAAATGATGATGGTACACGGATCTGTTCCGATACTTCTGAATTATTCATATTTGATGGTTATATACGCGAGAATAAACGACTATCAAATAAAACGGTAAATGAAGCAGTTGACGCTAAATCTATTTATTTGCTAAAGGAGGCCATACTTTATATATATATATATATATATATATATATATATATATATATATATCAGTGGCGATTTCTTAATGAATGCAACGCATGCAATGCATGTGTTAAATATGTTCTCTTTTCAGATCTAATTAAGGATTATAATTGACAAAAATAATTTTCAGAAACTAAAAATAGGTTAAGGCTTCAATCACGCATGTACTGGCTATTGGGCGGTGTAAACAAAATTATGTCTTATTTCATTAGACAATTAAGAACATTTTTCTGTACACAGATCGAAATACTTGTAGCTAAAGCATTCACTAATTCAGTCTGGGTACAGAAAAATGTTCTTAATTGTCTAGTGAAATAAGACATGATTTTGTTTACACCGCCTTGCCTTGGGCAATTTTTTAAGGAGACTTCTCACTATCCATAAGATATTTTTTTGAGCCTCATAGCTAAATTCAAAAGGCAATATGTTTTAAAATATGCTTAGAAAATTTACTTAATATTTTTACTAAAAATAATTAAAAAGCTTTTGTTCTGATTTTTTTTAATTAATGAAAATAATACGGCATGCATTCAGTTTTATAGGTGCATTCACCAAAAAGTAACATCTGGCAATTCTGACAAGGCTTCTTTCCAGTAACACAGCCGCAAGCACCACTTGTGTTCGGTTCCCTTTTGTGCTTTAGTTATTTTGGATAATCAGTTAAATAAATTATAGCATTGTAGTGCCCATAATGACTGACGATGTGTTTAATCAATTGAAGACTAGAAGATTTTACTCACTCTCTTTTGATGAGAAAAAGCGCATATTGAATAATGGCAGACCGATTCCACATTTGAATTTAAGCAAAGAAAATAAAGGCTTCACTAGGAAATTTAATCCTAAGCTGTATGATGATGTTCCCTGGTTATGTGGAAATATTTCAAATAACAAATTGTACTGTTGGTCGTGTTTCCTATTTTCAAGAGAGAACTCTGTGTGGAATTCTGTTAGTCGTGGATACGACGATTTAAACAATTTACATACTGCAATTTCTCGCCATGAAAAATCTCTTGCTCACATAAATGCATTTGTTGATCTTAAAACATTTGGAAAGTCAGAAAGAATTGATTTAATACTCGACAAGCAGAAATCAGTTGCCATTTCCAGACATAACGAAGAAGTTAATAAGAATCGAGAAATTTTGAAACGTTTGATTAGGATAACATGTTTTTTAGGTATGCAAGAATTAGCATTTCGCGGTCACAATGAAGAAGAAAACGCTGACAATAGGGGTAACTATATTGAATTGGTATTTTGTATGGGAGAATTCGATGAAAAGCTTCAAAACCATTTAAAAACTGCGACTGTTTTTAAGGGAACATCATCTGCTATTCAGAATGACATAATTCAATCTATTAGTGCAGTTATGTTAGAACAAATAAAACGTGAGCTTATCGACTGCATGTATGTGGCGATTTTATTAGATGAAACATCTGATGTCAGCTGTTTTTCTCAACTCTCTACTGTTGTTCGTTATGTTAATAAACATGGAGAGATTTGTGAACGATTTATAAAATTCAATGACGTCAGCAATGATAGAAGTGCAGGAGCGATTTCTGATTTATCTATAAGGCAACTAGGTGAACTGGGCTGTTTGAAAAAATTAGTTGCTCAAACCTACGACGGTGCTGCTGTTATGGGGAGCGATCTTAATGGAGTACAAACAAAGATTAGAGAAACTGTACCAGAGGCTATTTTTCTTCACTGCTACGCCCATAAACTTAACCTTGTTTTATCCCAAGCTGTCGCTGAAATTTCAGAATGTAATAATTTTTTTTCAGTATTAGGAAGTTTGTCATCATTTTTCAGCAGTTCAACTAAGCGAACTTCAATGCTTGACAAAGTTGTTGGAAAGCGTTTCCCTAAACTGGCTCCAACGCGGTGGAACTATTCATCTCGTCTAGTTGAAAGAGTTAAGGAAAATAAAGAAGATATAATAGATCTTTTAAAAAGCATTCTTGAAAACCCAAAGAAATTTGATGAAAAAACAAAAAATAGTGCACGTGGATTGCTTGCTGGTATCGATACTTTCGATTTTAATTTTTTATTAGAAGTATTTTCTTCAATTTTTCCTTTTACTGAATATCTATTTAATGTGCTGCAAACAAAATCTATGGATATTGTGTATAGCTCAATCACCGTTGAAAGCACTATGAAAAAAATCAAACAAATAAGGGATACAAAATTTGCAGATATGTGGGACTTGATAACAGAAAGATGTGGTGAACCTGTATGTAAAAGGAAACAGAGTCTTTCTCCACAAGAGAAGTATAGTCAACTATTTCATGAAATATTCGATAATATACTTCTTCAAATGAAAGAGCGTTTCAGTTCAATGGAAAAATTGGAATTCATTGAGCTTTTAGATTGCAAAAAATTTGAGTTCTATGATGTTACTTTCCCAGAGAGAGCTTTTGAATCTTTGAAAAGAAGCTACAATTCATTTTTTGAGTTTCCTCGTCTCCGTTCTGAATTGTGTGTTTTATATTCGCACAAATCTTTTGCCAAAAAGAATGTTGCTGAGCTCCTAAAATATCTACTGGAAAGCGAAATGCACAAAGGTCTTAAGGAAATATATAAATTGACGAATTTGATTCTAACTATACCAATATCGACAGCAAGTGTTGAGCGATCATTTTCTGCGCTTAAAAGAATTAAAAGTTATTTACGGAGTTCCCAAAGTGAAGAAAGGCTATCTAATCTTGCCTTAATTTCAATTGAAAAAAATTTCCTCAAGAAGCTTATGGAGAATCGAGAGTACTTTTACAATTTGGTCATCGAAGAATTTTGCAGGAAAACTAGGAGAGCAGAATTTCAATTCAAATAATGCTTCACAATTATTTAAGGTAAATTTTAAATTTGTATCTTTTTCTTTAGATCAATTCGGTAACTACTATATATAAATATGTCTAATTTTTTGTTCGCATATTTAAGCCTAACATTAAATGAACTTTCCTTCAAAGAGGTCCCCAAAAGTTTGTAAAACACCTTTAACTTGCTAAGTTCTATGTAAACAATATGCAAAGTTTGGGCAAGAGGGTTAGGCGGATGTTTTTCTTCCATTCCATAACATTGCATGCCTGAACAAAAATGTCACGAGTCGCCACTGATATATATATATATATATATATATATATATATATATATATATATACCCGTGATGTCGATGATGGGGTGCTGTACCTCATCGTCATTCATATAAATATATAATTAGTTTATATAATACGCAACCTTAAATACAATTTCTTTTATCACGTAGTGAGTTACACTGTGCATGAATGAGTACGTACAAACTAGATTAATAAAAAACGCTTTTACTAAGAAGTCACGAGACGAAGACCGTCTGGACTGAGTTTATAGAAATTCAAGGATTCCAAGTTGATCACGAGAGAAGTTATGTAGTCATCTTCCATGCTGCAAATTCTCGTCGTATGCCTGTCTGCTCAGAACACCGACAAGAGGTGAGATCGAATCCACATCAACACAAAATTTTAGAGTCGCTAAAATAACAGCCTGAGCATTGTTCCTGTTCTAAATTATCTTTGATTCGTTTTGGTAAAATTGAGTAAACTACTGCCTTTGTTTCCTGATCAGAAACTCCGCCTTTTTCTGGTATGGTGCAAGGTTTCGTTGCAACCATATTCACTGCTCGAGTCTACTTCACTGTCGTTGTCTTCTAATCTAGATTTACACTCTTCACTAATGCATTCAATGGATGAATAATCATCTTGGTTGGTATTATTGACACCACAATCGAGAGAGCTCACTGAGGTAACGGACACTTCAGGTAATGGTGCGGGTGCATGAGATGGGTCGGGGGCAAACTCCTCAGGTTGCCCTTGTGGCGGGGAAAATATTGTGCGGAGGTAATTATGTGCTGCTTCTAAGTAAACAAAACGGGCTTTATGTAACACAGTGGCAACTAATAATGATTTACGCAAAGATGCACCAGCTCTTCCGGAACGTCTGGATGCAATTTTACCGAGCGATATATTTATCAACTTGTGTGCTTCAAACCCGTTTGGAACGTCAGATATCATGTTCACCACTAAGGAATTGGTCAAGGCACAGAGAGATAACTAACACGACTCCATCCTCTATTTCCAATCTTGTAATGAATTAAAGTGAAAGTTTCGCCTGCCTTCATACAATGTCGTTCTGACGTCATTATCAAGCTCCACGCAGTGAATTCCAGGTAGTAGCATGATTCACGTTGCTGGTCTTTCACCTGTGCATACACACACACACACACACACACACACACAACGGAGAAAGTGAAACGCTAATTGAAACATGATTTATTTAATAAACGAAATATTCAAGTTATATATATTTACAAATACGTGTAATAAATAAGTTAACAATAGACACAGTTAAGATTATATTCAAGACATATATATTTAAAAACACGTGTAATAAATAAGTTAACAAATGAAATTATGTTAACACAAGAAATAACAGAAATTCAATTGTTAACTTATTTATCACACGTATTTGTAAATATATATATACACCTTGAACATAATCTTTGATGTGTCTATTGTTAACTTATTTATTACACGTGTTTGTACGATTTCTTATTTTGCGCGGTAGAAGATAAAGTGTATGTATTTATTTATTTAGTTGTGTGTATATATTTCTACTATGTTGATGGTTATATTATTTCTTATTTCTTATTTTTGATCATTCCAATGTATATTTATTTTCTATATATCTCCATAATTGCGTGTATATATATATATATATATATATATATATATATTTCTCCTGTACTTTTATATTGAAGGATATACTTTTTGATTATATGCATATTCCTCGTTCATATTTCTTAAACTATTGTTATTTTTAATTGATCATTCAAATGTATATTTATTTTCTATATATTTATAATAAACAGAATGATGCAATGTTGTTTTATTTAATTCTTTTGGTTGTAAACAATTATACCAAATGGCATGTTACGTCTTCTAAACCTACTAGCGGAATTCTAAGCCAACTTTTAAGAATTAACTAAATAAATGGTGCAATGTGGCAACCTAATAATGTATACCTGAACAATTAAAATGGTATCTGGCAACTCCCCATAATAATGTATACCTGAACAATTAAAATAAAAAGTGGTATCTGACAACTCTCAATAATAATGTATACCTGAACAATTAAAATAAAAAGTGGTATCTGACAACTGAACCTGAACAAGCCATTTACGCATAAAAAAGTGACTCCTGCTACTACCTGGGGATATCTCTACGCCTGCGTACTCAGTTGAGCGGTGCAAGCCGTGGATTTCAGATGTGTATTCTAGCGTTGAAGAAAAATAGTGTGTCGGACACAATGTGTAAGGTGTACACTGCGTACACGAGATAAGTGTACGCATGGTGTGAATGAACTCTGAAGCTATTCTTTTTCATTACACTTTCACAACAATTTTGGAAAGAGCTTCTGTGTTGTCAGGCACAATGAGGGAGGTGTACACTGAGTACACGAGATAAGTGTACGCATGGTGTGAATGAACTCTGAAGCTGTTCTTTTTCATTACACTTTCACAGCAATTTTGGAAAATTCGGGGAGGAGTGGGGCAAGGTTCGGGTTATCCATTTTCTTGAACTGATCCACAGAGCAGATGTTCACATCTTCTGAAGACTGCATGTTCCACGCGCCACAGATCTTATAGACAATGCAGGTCCTGTCTATGAGCTTTAATTATCTCGATGAAATTAAAATATTTTCTTTTATATGCACAATCGCCAAGCTCCGCCCCAAAAGATCAAGAGCAGATGTTCGTAGTGATTGGTTGTCAATGTAGCTGAGTGGAGCTACGATAAGTTTGTGTTCCAATCGTAACACCGCTATAACGGGTCCATGTTTTGGACGACTAATGGCTTCTTTATATTTTCTCCAATAGATTTAATGCTCGTATTACCCCTTGCTGTCTTTATCATGTCAATATTTGCGACAATACTTGGATTCCCCCCACCCCTATTCCCGGTTCAATAATCACTAATGTAATCGAGAGGTTTTTATAATAAATAAATTATAAATATATCCATTCCTTTAATTATATTTTTAAAAAAGAAGAGTATTCGGTTTCCACGTTAAACTGTGGGTCTAAGGCGGAGTGTAAAGCTTAATCATTGTTACAATTCGGGGAAGAGCTAGTTATTATTATTATTACTAAAGAGAAAAATCTACATTGTTTTTGTACATATCACATTTTGTAGCCATACTATGCCCGGATCAATAATCAAATGATCCTGTTATTTTAAATCGGGATCAATAATCAAATGATCCTGTTATTTTAAATGCTGAACTTATGATGTGAAAGAGTGAGCAATGATTCCCTGACGAGATGTATTTCTGATTCGGCTTCCACGTTAAACTGTCCGGAGTGAAAAGCTTAATCTTTCCAATTCGGCGAAAAGGAGTTAATTATTATTATTATTAATAAAGAGAAAAATCTACATTGTACATGTCACATTTTGCAGACATACTATCCCCGGATCAATAATCAAATGATCCTCTTATTTTAAATCCGGATCAATAATCAAATGATCCTGTTATTTTAAATGCAGAACTATTATGTGAAAGAGTGAGCAATGATTCCCTGACGAGATGTATTTCTGATTCGGCTTCCACGTTAAACTGTAGGTCTAATGCGAGGTGAAAAGCTTAATATTTCCAATTCGGCGAAAAGGAGACAATTATTATTATTACTACTGTAATTTGTACCACCCTATTATATATATATATATATATATATATATATATATAAAACCATTCCTTTATTTATTTAAAAAAAAAAAAAAAGAATGAACAAAACTCTCTCTCTCTCTCTCTCTCTCTCTCTCTATATATATATATATATATATATATATGTATATATATATATATATATATATACACACACGAGATAGGTGTACGTCTGGTGTGAATGAATTCTGTATTTAAAATGAGTCTATAGTTTCATTGGTACGTTTTATTTCCAACTAGCTGTGTACTCGAGATAAGTGTACGCATGGTGTAAATGAAGTACTTTCAGAGTACATGCGTATTAATTTTGAAAAAACTTTGTTGATTTCTGATACTTATGATTTTGATAACTAAGTTGTTAAAATATAAAACATTTTTTATTTACGAGGAAGACATTCGCTTCGAGAGTGAAGTGTGTATTTCATTGGAGAAGTAATAACAATAAAAATTTTAACATTTGGAGTGAAACGAGGTTTTCTCGCGCTGAGTGGAAGAAAGGTAAGCTCGCGGTTACTTTGTGGTTAGCGTGAGACATATCTCCTCAGATTTTTTTTCTTTTTTTTTCCAGAGAAGCTGAAAGTAAAGGAGATGAGTGAAATGATATGAGATTAGTGAAATGAAGTGAAATGACATGAAAATGAAATAATATGAAAAGACTTATTATTTTTTTTCTGTTTTTGAAACGCAAGAAAGGTTTGTCAAAAGAAAATACACACAGTTAATGTGTTTATTTCTTTTGCTGTTTATTATTTAATATAATTGTGTGTGTGTGTGTGTGTGTGTGTGTGTGTGTATGTGTTAATTTTGAAAAATGCATAATAATAATATATCTTTCCAATTCAATAACAGAGATGTGATCTAAGAAGATGATGCCATAAAAATTTGCAAGTAAAGAAATATAATCAGTGCATTTAATAAAATAGAATTTTATATACATTAGTAGCAAGGGACCAAATTGAAGGAGTCGAGCGAAGGATTCCCGAGACAGAGAGAGCAAGTTGACTCAGATTCCTTTCAAAAAGGCCTCGGGGTAAACAGGTGTGATTCGTTCCTGGTTCAATTTCCTATTCGTCTGAACGCAATGTTCTAAGAGTTAATATTTTGGCTTCGTTTTAATAACTGAAAGAAGGTAAATAAAACGCCGTTTAAGTATCTTATATTGTTAATATTTGTTTTAATAAGTGATTCTCTTAAAAGGAGAAAATTCATTTGCTTTAAATTAATATACTTTTGACAATTCACTGAGTTGAAAATCCGTTTATATATATATATATATATATATAAGGAATGACAAAATTAAATAGACAGTTAATATGATTCTATAAGGAATGACAAAATTAAGTAGACACAGTTAATATGATTCTTTCTATATATATAAGGTAGGGAGAAAGTTGTTCAATTGTGTGTATATTTCGTCTGACCTATTATTTTGGCGATTGTACGTATTATATTATTTTTGTGCAGTAGAAGGCAAATTCTATTTATTTAATTAATAATCATTTTCTTATTGTCAATTTCGATTTTAAGTCTGTATGCTTTGGTAACGAATTAAAATGGTATCTAGCAACTCACCCTAATAATATATACCTGTACAATTAAAATGGTATCTGGCAACTCAACCATCATCTATATAAGACCCGCTTGGCTTCGGAGCTGGCAGTTTGATGCGAACTTCGGCCGAATAAAGAACTCTCTCCTTCCCTTCTTAGGTTAAGACTTAGCATAGTTTCCCTTTGGGGGATTAGGACCTCCCACCTTGTCCCCCCAAAGTCCTCCTCCGCCTATCCTTTCACTCTTAGGCTAAGGCAACCCCTTTGGGGGGAGGCCATCCTTCCTTTTTCCCCCGAAGATCCATCCCCCTCTCCCCCTTCAGGTGTACCCCTCCCCCCTTCGCTCCTTCTAAGCCAACTGGCTGATTAGGAGTCTATAAGTGAACGCCCACTCGGCTGAAGTCTTATTATGCACTTGGCTCCTGCCAGGTGAACACCTCTCCTCCTTTCTCTCCTTCTCCTCTCTTTCTATTGGGGGATAACGCCGCCTCCAATTTTCATGACCCCTTGTTGCACCTGCAGCATCCCCCACCCCCTTTGCAACATTGAGTTGTTGCATACCCCACCCCCTTTGCAACATTATGTTGTTGCATACCCCACCCCCTTTGCAATATTTGAACATTATCTCTTGCAACATTGCAACATTCCTGCACGCTAACCTTTTGCGGCTATACTACTCACTCTAAAGTTATCTAAACATTCCACTAAACATGAATTTGTACCAACTTTCTAGTGATCTCAGATGATTAATTTCTTGAGCTTCAGAAAGTTGATTTTGTCATCTTTTCATTTATAAAAATTAGTTTTTTCTCTGTTCTCTGTTCTCATTTGTCACATTTTTGTTGGAAAAAATGTTAATATTTGAAAAATTGGAAACGTTTACCCCAAATGTCCAACAGAGTAATTAATGAAATATCTAGAAATTAATCATGAAATCACTAGAAAGTTGGGAGAAATTTATATTTAGCGAAATGTTTAGACACCTTCAGAATGTGGTCACGCCTCAACAATACTTGACGTCAGATTAGCGAAGTTAAGCGACGTTCGGTCTGGATAGTTGTTCGCTGGGGGCCTGTGCTCCGCGTTCAGATAATGTAGCGACCCGTGGCTCGAATTCGCGTAAAGCTGTACCTCTCCTCCGACCCCTTTGCCATTACGAAGGAGGTTGAACATTCGAATATGCAGCATAAATGAAATAAAAAAATCACTGGTGGTGACCACCACTAAACAAATATTAAGTCAGAATTAAGAAATGTTTAAATTCTAATGAGATTCATAATATCTTAATGTAAAATATACATTTTTATAAATAACATAAATAACGTAAAATATAAATTTTTATATATACAGTAATATAAATAAAATTAATGAAGTGAAATATATAAATGAATCTGATCAACTTTACGCAAGGAAATTACACTAAATATCTCTTTCTCTTCCATAATAATGTAATTATTGAAAACAAACTAAAAAAATTTATTTAAACATATATTTTTTTAATGCAAGGCTATTTTATATATATAGCTGCAAATTTTCATTAGAGGAGATGAAACAAATGTCATAATTAAGAGAAATGTGTTAAAGGATATGATTTTTTAAACTCTCTCTCTCTCTCTCTCTCTCTCTCTCTCTCTCTCTCTCTCTCTCTCTTTGTATCTGCGACAATTTCTTTTCCTATAAAATAATTAATATTGGAACCAACTTCTTCCTTCAGAGGTTGTTTCAAGCCAAAGTGTAAATGTGTTTAAAAATAGGCTGGAAAAAGTACTGAATACTCACATGGTTTAAGACTAAAACAACGTAATTCTACAAGAGCTCCCCTTCGCGGTGTCTATGTGTGCATGCATAATTATAGAGCTATCTTATATATTCTCCACTTTCCTGTAAAAATTCCTTGGTCAAGGTATTTTCTTCAACCTTTTTCCATACCTGCCTCTAGCAGGGAGGAAATGGATGGTGGGGAGAGAGCCTTATACTTTTCTATCCAGTTCTCTACTACTGGTAGCATAGTTAAAAGAAAAATTAACTTTTTTAATAACAGGAACCTTCCAGAGTGGACCGGAAAGTCTTTGAGGCTTCGTCTTGTCCTTGTAACTCCTTGTAACTCTCTCTCTCTCTCTCTCTCTCTGTATATATATATAAGGGGTTCCAAAAAACCTTAGCCCCCCCCCATTTGCAGCTTACATGTTTACTTATATCGAAATAGTTTTTAGTGTTCATAAAAATATATAACATTCTTTATTTATTGCAGGTATTAAAATTACTCCAGCTGATAAAGTGATAATATAATGGCTTCTCAATTAATTGGTGATTCGGAGAGGCAACGTGTGATAGATCGCATACGAGCAATAACATTTCGGGAAGCTCGTGATGCTGGAGCCACCTTTATAACACGTTCATAGGTTGCCAAAAAGTTGCGAAGAAGTGAGGACTTCGTCAAAAGAAATTGGAATAAAACTTTGGATGAATGTGAAATGGCTACAACCAAATCTGGGCGCCCAAATTTGCCACTCTCTCAGGAAATAAAGGACATCATTGAAAGCGGTACGCGTAAGCAGGAAAACAGCTGTGCTAAACTTTCTAGAGAGATCGAAGTGTTGAGAGGAAAGATCGTTAGTGGTGAGATCATTCGACTGTACCGTCATAGGCAAGGTTTAAAGCTTTGGCATGAACTTCCAAAGCCAAGAAAAACTCAACTTAACATCGATGACAGAATGTGGTTTGCTCATTATCTTGAAGATTGGGATGTGGATGATTTCATGCATTTAGCTGTCTCCGATGAATTTTTTGTTTACGTAACACGTCGGCCTAACTACCAAAATGATCGAGTGTAGGCCACAACACCAGATGAAATCGATGACAATGAACATTATCGCGAATTATTAAAAAGTCCAGACTGTGTTGGTGTTCTTGTTTTGTTCACTGCAAAGAAGCTCATGTGAGTGCTGAAGCCAAATGGTCAGAGTTGGGATGGACAGTATTTTCGTGATATTATTCTATCCCAGCATGTCATTCAAAGACACTGGGGTCTTTCAACAAGATGGAGCTCCGTGTCACTATGCAAACATCGTTCGGGCGACCTTGATGAGCTCTTACCAAATCGGTGGATTGGACGTGATGGAAACAGGCCATGGGCAGCACGATTTCCAGATTTAACACCATTAGACTTCTTTGCGTGAGGCTTTATAAAATCTGAGGTTTGCAAAACCTCAGATTTAGTTATTCTATCCCAGCATGTCATTCCTTTTCTAAGAAACCCAAACAATGTTATGGATGTCGATCAGGTCACACTTCTACACGATAAGACCCTCTGCTTTAAGGCATTAGCCATTCAACAGTTGTTGCGGAACCATGAGATCGATTTCTTTGGAAACGAAGAATGGCCAGGAAATTCTCCTGACCTGAACGTCTGTGAACACATTGGATCAGTTATAAAGGACAAGGTTGAATGTCTCTTGTTTGAAGAACCTAAAGCAAATCGATTTTCGAAGGATACAATGACGCAACACATTGAAACTGCTTTAGCAAATTTGCGTAACGATCAAGATCTATTCACGTCACTTTTGGCAAGCTATCCACTGCTAGTGGTCTGCAGTTACAGACCTGCAGGATCTGCGAACCCGCATTGTCGCGACAGTCGTAAAATAACCCCAGAGATGCTTGAGAATGTGTTTCGCAATGCAGTGGACAGATTTGAGATTTGCAGAGACTCTGATGGTGTTCACGTCGAATCTTAGACCTGAGCTTGATAAATAATATACATCTGATTATGTTACTACATTTTCATCCTAAAATGCTATTATTTCAGCAAAATGGATAGGGACATTTGGATTACCCTATATACATGAAAATGAAAATGAAAATGAAATGAAAATGAAAAGGTTTATTGGCAAATATTATTAATACAATGACTGTTCACATACTAAGGATAGAAATATATACAGTTGATTAGAAATAATACAGTAATGTCAGAGTTAAGTGGAGCTACAGACAGACGTTTTCGTACCAAGAATTCCATAGCTTAGACTTTAGAGGATAAATGGCAGGACTCATGGATAGCTTGGATGATCGGGTTGGTTGATTTTTTAATTCTTTGCATTAGACTGTATTGAGTACGTCTTGTTACCTCCTGGAAGCTCGGGATATTGCGGGTAGCAAACATCTGCAAAGCTGAGCATCTCTGAGGTAATTTATGTAAGAGTCTAAAAGATCTGTTGTACAGCAAATTTAGGGTTCTGCCAGAACCTTTTTTATAACACTAGGCAACAAAGATTTTGTTACAGAAGACCAAATATGTGCTCCTAGCTAATTTCGGTATGCTGATTTCAAATCTATAATTAGATTTTTTCTATCACGTCTAGATTTTGTGTAAAATGCAAATCACCTTTAGTAAAATTTTCTACCACGTCCAGATTTTGGTTTTAATCGGCTTAATGCCAGTAATATGAAACTTGCTTTTCAAGGTTAAAGCAATTTTTTTTGCCAACTATATACAAATTCGAACAATTTTGATAAATAAAATTTATCCCGAGTTGGCAACACTGAGTCAAGAGCATAGTAACGGGCAACGGCCCAACGGTAGTCGCTACGTGACAGTCAAGCAGAACGGTTGTTGAAGCTCTCTGCTGATGAGCAAGTGACAGGTTGTGGTGACTTGTGTGTTTTATAGCATTTGTTTTGTACTACGGTGTGTATTTCTTTTTATTTTGCACATCGTAATAATTACTTTCTACGTTTTTTCAGATATTGTATGGTAATTCAAAATGGCATCAAATAGACGTGCTTGTGTAAATCACCCAGACAACTTCTGCTTTGTCTGTGGACAATATACACCTAAGCCACAACGTAGAAACATAACAACAAAGATTAAACTTGCCTACAAGTGTTATTTTGACTGTAAGTTAGGAGACCAACAGAGGACTGGGCACCACATATTTGCTGTGCACAGTGCAATGCAATGTTAATAGCTTGGATGAATGGTAAAAGAAAAGCTATGCCGTTCTCAGTCCCCATGGTTTGGCGTGAGCCGAAAAATCACTTCAATGATTGTTATTTTTGTTTGACAAAGATTGCTGGTTTCACAAAGAAAAACAAATCAAAGATCACGTACCCAAACTGCGAATCAGCAATGAAACCAGTACCACATGATGAAACAAATCCACCACCAGTTCCACCAGCAACGATAACAGACAGCAGTTCATCTGAAGATTCTGCTAGTGATATAGAAACAGGGAAAGATGGCATATATGTTCCAGATGCAAATATTTCCCCACATTTGTTAAGTCAAGCGGAGTTAATGACTTAGTGCGCGATTTGGAATTACCAAAAAAAGGCAGAGTTGCTTGGTTCAAGACTTCAAGAATTTAATCTTCTCAACCAAACACCAAAGTTTCCCATTTCCGCCATCGCCATTTGCAGTTTTCATCATTTTACTTACAGGAAGAAAACGTTTGTTTCTGCCACGATATCAGTGGTCTGATGCAAGGGATTGGCTGTCGCTATGATCCAAAAGAATGGAGATGTTCATTGACTCTAGTAAAGCTAGCCTTAAAGCTGTATTACTGCACAACGGCAATGAAAAACCTTCAATACCTGTAGCACATGCCACTGGCCTTAATGAGACTTATGAATCGATGAAACTGCTGCTAAGACTCATCAAATATAAGGACCACACATGGAATATTTGTGGCGACCTTAAAGTTGTATCATTACTTCTTGGGTTACAGTTGGGCTACACAAAGCATATGTGCTTTTTGTGTCTATGGAACAGCAGAGATGACAAGAACCACTACAAAAAACATGATTGGCCATCTAGAACTGAACATGTTGTTGGTAAATAATGTGAAACAACCAGCACTTATTGACCCTCAGAAAGTACATCTTCCACCACTTCACATTAAACTTGGCCTTATGAAAAATTTCGTGAAGGGTATGGATCATCAAGGTAGTGGTTTCCAATATTTAAAGGATAAATTCAAAGGAATATTGACAGATGCTAAGCTAGAAGCTGGAGTTTTCACTGGACCACAGATCCGCAGTGTCATCCACGACTCATCGTTTCCATCTAACCTAAATGAGAATGAACTAGGAGCATGGACATCTTTCGTTGAAATTGTCAAAAATTTTCTTGGAAACCACAAAGCTGAAAACCACCGTAAACTCGTAGAAAACATGCTTAAATCTTATGAAATAATGGGATGCAGAATGTCTTTGAAAATTCATTTTTTACATTCTCATCTTGACTTCTTCCCGGCCAACCTTGGGGCTGTAAGTGACGAGCATGGTGAGCGCTTCCACCAACAGATCTCAGTTATGGAAAACAGATACCAAGGTAATTTCAACCCAAATATGATGGGAGATTATTGTTGGTTCCTGCAGAAGGAGAGCTCGTCATCCTACAGGCGACAAAGGAAGAGGTCACCACAAGTTTCACTTAAGAACAGGAATTTGCCTTTCAGTAGTAACAACAAAATACTAACGCGCTTTGGGTGGATGGTTGGGCGCAGGGGTGGTAACTCCGCCAGCGGAATTCCGCTGTCTGTCTTAAGCCAGAATAAAGGAGGAAAGACATCCCTGTTCACTAATTATTTAAGTATGCTTAACATAAAACGTGGCACGGAAAAGTAGCTTAGACGGCTTTCGTAATAGAAGCGGGTGAGAAAAAAAATGAAAAATAGGGGTTTTCGGTTACACAAAATCTGGACGTGATAGAGAAATTTTGATATCAGATCTGAAATCAGCATCACCGCTTTAGTAGGAATCAGTAGTTCACGTGTCTGTAACAAAAAAAAGTTGAAATTTGTTGCCTAGTGTAATTCACCCAGAGTTGCTGTCTGTATATATTACTGCAGAAAGTACGAAAGAGAGTGTCTTTAGCTTCACTTGTACAGAACCGAAAGTTCCTTATAGTCATATTCGCTTTAGCACAAAGGCTTCGAGATTGTTTTTCTTATATGTACAGGGTGTACATGAAGTCAGGATCTATTTTTGTGAAGCACTTGGAAATTATATGGAATTCAATCATAAAATGATAAAGTGGTAACATTTATTAAATAATTAAGAGTAGGATTCGACGTGACGCCCATCAGTATCCCTGCACAGCTCAAATCGTTCCGCAGCATTTCTGAACACATTCTGGAGCATTTGCGGGGTTATGTTATCTGCAGCAGTTCGTATACGTGTACGTAAGTTTTCAAGACTCGTAATCTTCGTCTGATAGACATGCGATTTGATAAAGCCCCATGCAAAGAAATCTAAAGGGGTTAAATCTGGTGATCTCGCTGGCCAAGGTCGCTAGTCATTATGGTTTTTAATTGTAACTTTCTAGAATTTTTAGTGAGACTTTGTTTTTAATACTTGTGGATTTTTTCCCTATTTTATTTTAACACTGTTAGTCATTATGGCTTTTAATATTGTTTTTAACTTTTTAGAATTTTTGCCTGAGGATGAGCATAGTTTGTGCTTGAAACGTTGCAATATACAAAATATAGTCCCTTTCCAACTTGATGGATGTTTCTTTCCTTCTTGTCTGTGGCTTTCTGCTTAAATTGAAATTGAAGCTTGCCAGAAGCGGCCTTCACCAATATGTACGTAATCATTATGGACAAGAAGTTTTGTGTACTTTTCGCAAATATACAAAAGACTCCGTGCGACTTGCAAAGATAAAAAAGGATGGAGAGTTTTTGGAGATCTGTCGTGCTGGTGGTGTTTTTCCTAAGTTTATATACTTTAAATTATACCGCGAGTCTCTCTATCATTCCCAATTTTATAAAGATTCCATGACTTATCTTTTGAATTGTGAAATTAACTTAAAAATCAAGCAACTCTCTTCTTTGTTGGCTTCGGTTGAAAAATTAGAAGCTAATCTGAAAACTAAGCTTTCATTTTTGGATTTCATAATGATTAAAAATTTTAGTCTACGTAACTTAAACGCGTTTCTTGATAAAGTTTCAGTTACGCATGAAAGGAAGTTACGCAGTTTGGGTCTGAGTGGTCCTAGATTTGTAGATTCTTCTAAGACTATTATTAACCTTTCAGCTTACACATTGTCCGCGAAGGAAAGGTTTTTGCTATCTTTGGGCCTGCATTTTAAAATTCCAGTTTTTAATTTCTCTAAACCCCGCTTTTTGTTGCCGTTTGAAAAATTATTGTCAGACCTTAAATCACAACCCATTAAAGGTAATTTTAACAGGCTTTCTTCAGAAATGTCAAATGTTGTGAATAATTTGTTTCAAAAAGTTATTTGCAGTCATAGTTCTATCATATTTCGCAAATCTGATGTTTGTGTTCTTCGCGATCTGTCCCGTAACCCCAACATTTTAGTTACTAGGCCAGATAAGGGTAGGGGTGTTGTAATTCTTAATCGTGCGGATTATGTTAATAAAACTTTAGAATTGTTAAAAGATGGTTCGAAATTTAAACTAATTAAGGATCGTGCAAAAATTGTAATCTTACGGCTTGAGGATAAAATCAATAGGTTACTGTCATCTTTGAAAACTAAAAAAGCAATAGATTTAATAACTTATAAAAAACATTTTGCAACGGGATGTGATCTGGGACGACTATATTGTCTCCCTAAGATACACAAACCCGGGATTCCTTTGAGGCCTATTCTGGCTTCATATAGCTTGCCCTCGTATAATCTTGCCAAATTTTTGGTTAGTTTGCTTTCCCCTTTCTCCAAAAATGAGTACAGTATTTCCGATTCCGCGTCTTTTCAAAGGGAACTCCTTAATAAGAAATTTAACTCAAACCATTACTTGGTAAGTTTTGACGTTAGTTCCCTGTTTACCAATATCCCTGTGGACGAAACTCGTAAAATTATCCTTGACAAGGTTTTTAGTAATTCCCCCAAATTTCAAAGTTTTGATAAAAATGACATTAATTCTATGTTAGAGCAAACTCTTAAAGGTAGTACTTTTATATTTAATGGAGATATATACCAGCAGATTGATGGCGTGGGCATGGGATCTCCGATCGGCCCTTTGGCTGCAGATTGTTTCATGACCTATTTAGAAACCAAAATGTTTACCCAGCCTCCTACCCCTATTAGGCCTATTTTTTATAGACGATATGTTGACGATATTTTTGCAGTGTTTACTGATGCTAGCAGTGCTCATCAATTTTTTACATTTTAAATAACTTGCATCCAAACATAAAGTTTACTCTGGAGGAAGAATCTGACTCCAAGCTGCCTTTCTTGGATTTACTGATTAGCAGAGAGAGTGATTCTATTATTACTTCAGTTTTTCGTAAGAAGACGTTCACTGGTCTTGGTCTCAATTTTTTAAGTTATTGTGATTTTAAATACAAGCTGGCATCTGTAAACACCCTACTTAACCGAGCGTATAATTTATGTTCCAACTATCAATGTCTGCATAATGAATTTGTTTTTTTAAGAAAATATTTTGTGAATAATGGCTATCCTTTGCAGATTGTAGAAAACGCTATCAATAGATTTCTAGCTAACATTTACAAACCTAAAAAGTATAATTTTAACGTTCCTAAAAATGTATATTATCTTGTGCTCCCAGAAATGGGATATCTGAATTCCTATTGCCGTAATAACCTTCTGCCACTTCTTAGTAAATTTTATTGTCAAATAGATTTTAAACTAGTATTTGTTAACCGTCGTTCTGTTGGCTCATATTTTAATGTTAAAGACCGTGTATCGGATGCTCTGCGCAGTGCTGTCGTTTATGAATTCAAGTGTCCCCGATGTGATCGGAGCTATATTGGTAGCACTGTGCGGAGCCTCGAGTCGCGTTTCTGTGCCCATATGGGCATAAGCCATAGAACTGACAAACCTTTGAAAACTAAAGAAGCTTCAGCTATACGCAGCCATGTTGTTCTATGCAAAGTCGATATAACTTTAGCTAATTTTAACATTTTAGATTCCGCTCCGTGTGAGCAAACGTTAAGACTTTTAGAATCCCTGTATATTAAAAAACACTCCCCTTCGCTTAACTCTGATATTTCATCCGTTCCCCTCCGTCTAAACTGAACATCTTGAACAACCAACCTTTACTTGGTTTTAGATGCTTCTGTTTTTTTAGTTTTGCCTCGGAATCTGTGCTGCTTAGACTTAAGGTGTGTTCCTTTTACTGTGGGTTTTTAATTTTTTAGTGTTTTAAAAGATAGCCTGTGAATTTTTAGTTTTTTGAGTTTTACATTTTGTGTTTTATAGTTGTTATTCATTGTTCGTTTTTATATATATATATATATGTATATATATATATATATATATATTTAATATATATAATATATATAGTAAAAAAAAAAACTTTATTCCGAAAAAAAGAATACAAGTGACAGTTTTTCAATATTTTTCAATATTTTGTGCACAATTTAATATATTCATTAATGTATTCATCATTAATATATTCATCGTATTCTGAACTGAATATGCTTTTGGAAGCATGGAAGCGTTTTAGGCAAAATTAATGGGAATCAGTTTATTTATTAAATAAGAGAAGTGAAAATGGAAAATAATAATAATAATAATAATAAAAACCCAAGCTAAAAAATTACAAAATTTTACATAGTAAAATAAAATAAATAAGATGATTAATTGTATATTTAGTAGAACATAAATGATGCTTAATAAAAATATCCAAAAAAAGGACAACTTATGAAATTAAAAGGGCTTAATGAAATTAGCATATTTTAGCTAGTTAATTATAAAATGGGAATTTAATTACTGTGGAATTATTGTAATGTCAGTAGTGAACTTAGAGAACATCAAGAGCTAATGAAATACTCGTATTTAGTGATTTATGAAATACACTTAATGATGAATCCTGCCTGATATTTATGGGAATTGCATTCCATACACCTGCTTCTTTGAAAGAAAGTGCATATCCTACAGTTTCCATTGTATAGTTTGGTTTGCATATAAAATCCCTGGGGAGTCTATTGTTATAATTATGATGTGTTTGATGTGTTGTGATTGCTCTTTGAATGGGTGATGTGTGTTGAGTTTTACTGCTTACTTTGAACATATTGACAGAAAAATTAAGTTTGTATAAGTCATTTAGTTTTAATATATTTAACGCTTTAAACATTGGAGAAGTGTGACTTTGTTAGGATTATTTGAAAGGGTTCGCAGACATTTTTTATGAATTACTTCCAAAGGATGTTTTATATATTTCTTTGAGCTATCCCATGCTGTAGTTCAATATAATAAATGATGGTGGATGAAGGAATAATACAGGATAAAGAGTGAGTTTTGAGAAAGTGTTTTTTTAGTTTAATTTTCGTCTAAATTAATGTCAAGAACTTTAACTTCATTCACCCTTCCTTATAAGTGTAGTATTCCCGATTTTTATTTGACAGTTTGTATTTACAATTTGAACCAATCGAGGATATTTCTTCTTATTTCATGTATGTAAAGTTTATTTAATAAGAATTCATGCGAAAGTGTATCAAATGCTTTTGAGAAGTCAAGGAAGACAAAGGCAGGGTGTTTTTTTGCTGCTTGGGTTCTGATAAACATCTTCTAATGGCACGTTTATAGCACCTTCCGTTGTATACCGACGCTTAATACAAGCTGTTTTAATTAAAATATCATATTTAATCACGAATTTAGTCAGTTTACTGTACACGATCTTTTCAAATACTTTACTTAATGTTGGCAATTGAAAAATGGGGCGATAACTGGATGGAGTGTCTGGATTTCTAACTAAAATTCAGGGAATGGCTTCCTTTAGAATGTCACGTAATATACCTAGTGCTACTGATTCATTTATTAGTTTAGTGACTGGTATTTGAATTTAATTCGATACTAATTTGTATATTTTTACTTGTTTCGTATTGATGTCAGTCTATTTTTCAAATTTTTACTGCTGAAAAGATATCGTTTGGTAGGATTGGATCAAAGAAAATTGAATTTTGATTGGGTTGTGACATGCATTGTTGTTCATGAGTGTCAGTTAATGAAATCGAGATTGTAGTATTGGAGCCGATATTTGCAACGAAATTATTTAATAAATTGGCTGTCTTTGCGATCACTGTAAGAATTTCCGCTTTGTGTGAGGGAGGACAAAGCATTCATTTTCACCTTTTTTGTGTTAATTAACTGTCAGAGTGTTCCATACCTTATAGGAATGGAAAATTTTTCATCAATTTTTGAACAATAATGATCTGCTTTCGCTTTATTAATGACTGCATTAAGTCTCTTTCACCAATTTTTTTACGTCTCTTCGGTAATAATATCAGTTTTCCTTAATTTAAAGAGCGTTTGTTTGCGTTTAATACTCACAATAAGTGCTGGGGAGATCCATTGATTGTTGTTTTTAGTTTTAGATATTACTTCTGCTTTAAGAGGAAAGTTTGAATTGAATACTGTATATCCATTAGTATGCTCCTTTTAGAACGCTTCAAATTTGGTTCCAATGTTATTTTCAGTTATTTGAGTCCAATCAAAAGATGTTATTTCTCTAAGGAATTTTAGTTTGTTGTTATAGCTGTAAGAGCTATAGACAACTTTTATATTTTCCTGTGCGGAGAAATGGGTGATTAGCATGGTGTATGTAAGCAAATGATCTGTGATATTTAATATAATTATACTGAGATGCAGTCAAGCGGGGACCCTACCCAAATTTGATCCAGCAGAGTCAAATTTCTAATGTCATTGTGAGGCTTAGTTGGTTTTGTAGTAGCTAATTTAAAACCACTCACATTCAAGATGTGAAAGAAGCTTGCGTTATTATTTGAATGTTCTTTTGTGGGGACAATATTTATGTCTCTTGCAATGACACAATTGTTACCGATATGATTGGAAGTTAGAATTCTATCGACATTTGTAATGAAAGTTGATGCGTTACCTGCTAGTGGTCGGTAAATGCCTAAAATTAAATATTGGATGTTATGAATATACATTTCAATTGCAAGTGTTTCTGAGCTATTGCTTTCGTTTGTCAGTTCTTCGATACTGTTACTCTTGTAGTTTGAATCTACAAATCTACATCGCCACATTGTTAGTCCTACATGCATGGTAGCTTATGTACCCTGGAATGTTGGAATCATCGGCATAGGAGCGAATAGTAGAGGAAGTGAAAATTAAAAGATCATTAATAAATAAAAGGAAGAGTGGGTGACAGGAAAGAACCCTGAGGAACACCACTGTTAATAGCTTTAGGAGAAGAACAGTGGCCATCTACAACTGCAACTATAGATCAGCCAGAAAGGAAATTAGAGATGAAGGTACAAACAGAAGGATAGAAACCCATAGAGGGCAGTTTGGAAATTAAAGATTTGTGCCATATTCTATCAAAAGCTTTCGATATGTCTAGCGCAATAGCAAACGTTTCACCGAAATCCCGAAAGGAGGATGACCAAGAGTAAGAGATATGCAAGAAGATCGCCAGTAAAGCGTCCCTTCCGGAATTCATATTGACGATCTGAAAGAAGACTGCGAGAAGAGGGTGTTTAAGAATCTTCCTATTAATGATAGATTAAAAAAATTTGGAAAGGCAAGAATTCAAAGCAATTGGACGATAGTTGTAGGGTTGAGAGCGGTCACCCTTCTTTGGGACAGACTGAATAAAAGCGAACTTCCAGCAGGAAGGAAAAGTACCAAATGAGAGACAAAGACGAAAGTGTTTGCCAAGGCAGGGTGTCAGCACAAAAGCACAGTTCTTAAGAACAACAGGAAGAACACCATGAGGACTGTACACCTTCTTAGAGTTGAGCCCAGATAGGGCAGAAAAAACATTCAGAAGAGATTCTAATTTCAGATATAATAAAGTCAGAGGGGGAAGGAGATGGCGGAACGGCACCGGAATCGTTCAGGGTTTAGTTATAAGCGAAAGTTTGAGCGAAGCACTCAGCTTTATCAGAAGAGACGGCAACTGAGCCGTCGGAATGGAAAAGAGGATGGAAAGAAGTGGAAGTAAAATTGTTGAAGAGGTTTTTAGCTAGATGCCAGAAGGAGCGATAAGAATTAGAATTGAATAGGTTTTCACATTTTTGGCGATGAAGGAATTTTTGGCGCGTCGAAGAGCAGATTTTGTATGATTCCGGATAAAAATATAAACTGAGTGAGAGTCAGGAGTTGATGACAATGGTACCTTCTGAAAGCCTCCTCTCTGTTGCGGATAGCATTAGAACAAGTAAAGTTAAACCTAGGGTTTTTTTTGCATTATTAGTAGGAATAGAATATGGAATGTACGCCTCCATGCCCGAGAGAATCACTTCCGTGATGCGCTCTGCACACTCGGAAGGGCCCCGTCCACGGAAGCAGTAATCATTCCATGGGAAGTCAGAGAAGTACTGCCTAAAGGCCTCCCAATCAGCGTCGCCGAAGTGCCAAAAGCGCCTCCTATTGGGAGTATCCAAAGGCCGAATTGAAGTGATAGGAGAGGAAACAGATATAAAATTGTGAGCGGAGGAGCCCAACGGAGAAAAAAGTTTCATAGAGTAAGAAGAAGGATGAGAGGGAAGAAATAAATCCAGATTGTTGGGCCTATCTCCAAGGCGATCGGGGATATGAGTAGGGTGCTGTACAATCTGCGCTAGGTCATTTAGGATAGAAAAGTTGTAAGCTAGTTCACCACGGATGTCAGTGAAATGGGAGGAAAGCCAAAGATGGTGGTGAAATTGAAACCTCGTAAAATGGAGATTTCAGGAAAGGGATAGTGGGAAAAAATGTATTTCACTTTGGAAGTGAGGTAGTCAAAGAGTTTTGGAGAGTCAGTGGAATTAGGGGAAAGGTAAAGAGCACAGATGTATTTAGTTTGAGATTGGCATGTAAGCCGTAGCCAGAGGGGATAGATTTCGTAAGATTTGAGTTCGGGAATACGAGAGCAAGATAGGTCATTGCGTACATATATGCAAAATCCACCTTTGGAGTGAAATTGAGTACAGAGAAAGTAAGAGGGGTACAGAAAAAGGGTTGCTGTCAGTCGTCCTAGACACCTGAGTTTCAGTGAGGAAAAGGAGATGAGTTTTTGAGGAGTGGTGGTGTTCAACAGATTGAAAATTTGAGAAAAGACCACGAATGTTGCAGAAGTTTATGAAAAGTGAATCAGATAGAGGTCTAGAACATCTCGAATGGGCGGTAGCAGATCTAGCCCCGCTACCTCGGTCTGCGTTCCCTGTATCGCAGCGGTAGAGCTAGAAGTGGGGACATTTATGGTCCCCTCCGCAGGGGACTCCGAGGCTCTTTTAGTTGATATTTTTTTTTAAATTCTGAAAAGATTATGTAGTGTGTAAGACGCATGTACTGTATATGTAGTGAGGAATAGGGAAAGAAATGTGTGTTTGAGAGTATGCTAGACTGCTCACAGGGTAGATAAGACACGAAAGGACAGTGACAGGAGAAACGCGAGTTCCAGCACTCCCTATCCCGGGAAATCCCGGGATATTGCAATCACTCTTTCTGAAGAAATTCAAACTGAAGATGACGAACATAATGACAACATAGATGAAGATGGAGAAGATTTCAATCATAGTATTGATTTTGAAAGTGTTTTGTGTGAGCGCTTTGATGAGGATCCGTTCGAAATAGATATTTCATTTGGATCGCACGACACTGTACGTAAAGAAATCAACGTGTCTCAAATCATCAATAAAGTCAGAAAAATAGCAAAAAAATTTCGCAAATCACCTTTAAAGAATAACATTTTACAAGGATATGTTCAACAGGAACAAGGAAAAAGTTTGCATCTATTGCTGGATTCCAAAACCAGATGGAATAGTCTTTTAGCCATGCTGGAGCGATTTATCAAAATAAGGTCATCCGTATCGAAAGCTCTCATCGACTGCAATAAAGATATGGACAATTTTGACCTTGACAAACAAGAAGTTGCTGTAATTCGTGACATTGTGGCATCGCTGGAGCCATTAAAAGTTGGAGCAGAAAAGCTGGGCAACAGAGAATCGACTTTACTTTCATCATCAGGTGTTTTTTTCTTTCATTTTGAACGAACTAAATCAACTAAACACACCTTTTTCAAAAAAACTAAAGGAGTCGTTCATTCGACGCTTAACAGAGAGAAGAAATGAGAACTTGACTGGCCTCATACAATACCTCAATAGTGGAAAGAATTATAAAAAGGTCGCAACTTTCGCAAGTGCCAGAAGTTTGCCAGCCTTACCAACCAAGTCTATGTTAATTTCATCAGCAAAGCAGATGTTAGATCGCCTTTGTGGAGTACCTGCTGATTCTACCTCTAGTGAGACAGATGAAGATAATGATGTGCAAGAATCAGCTGTCCCTCAGTCATCTTCGATGACTCTAGCTGAAAGGCTTGATGCAGCTATTAAAGCAGCCGAGGTAGAGAAATCAAGAACACTAGACAGCAAAGCAAGCGCTGCAAAGCACCTTAAAAAGGAACTAGAGATCTTCGAGGCTACGGGCGAAAAAACGCAGAACATCTCTCTTCTCTTGAATGCATTAAAGACGATTCCACCCACGTCAATAGAATCGGAAAGGGCATTCTCAGCAGCAGGACTTTTCGTGACTAAAATGAGAACAAGATTGAGTGATCGAAGTATTGACCATCTTTGTTTTTTGAAATCGTACTATAAAAATTCAGTGATAATTTTTTTGGTTGAATTCATTGAAGTTCTTTGCAATTTGAAGTTAATTTTTATTTTTTATTTAAATTTTCTAAGCAATTCAAAGGCAATTTTTTTTTCGTTGTATTCATTAAGTTTTCAATGAAACGGAGCAATTTTTTTATTTGTGAAAATTTTCTATGTAATTCAAAAGTATTTTTTTTAATACATATTTTTCACAGCAATATTATTTTATTTTGCCCATCATGGAGATTGCAGAACTTATTAAATGACTATAAAAAAAAAAAAATAATAATTATAACCCCTCTTTTCGAGGTTAATTTATTTTATAATATATTTTAAATATAATTAATTATATCCCGGGATTTCCCGGGATCCCGGGAAGGGAATCATTTTTATCCCGGGATAAGCAAAAGGCCGGGAAATGAGAAACCCTAGTGTCTACAATCTCCTCTTCCAGTCGGAGTTGATTATGTTTATCGATTTACTGATTTCATTTATAGTACTGAGAGTCTTATAGAAGGAAAATTATTTTTATTTTGCGTTATACGTTAATAGAAATAATAACAGGTAAAAAAAATATTAACGTTTGTTATATTCCATTCACTTTTATTGTCAAATCGAATTTTCAATTGAATAACTTTATTTTTCAAAATAAATACATTTTTATTGTTACAGTAATTATATATACATTAGGGTGGATCGATTTTACATTTTTTTCGATTTCCATATTCTAATAGAGACAAAAACTTGCGCATCCATGAGAAAATAGCCTCTGCAAAATCTTAGCTTAATAGGTAATCATCTTCTGCCCCCGGCAGAGCGATGAAAATCATATTTTAGTAGTCAAAAACGTATTTTTCTTATAATTTTTAAAATATTTCAATATGCATCAAAATTATTCCTAATAACTATAAAGTCGATGAAAAAGACCTCATATGATCGTTTTTCCAAGCGCGTTGTCCTACGTTAATATCTTTTGCCCCCAGCAACAACGTCAAATGTCGAAAAAATAGGTAATTTATATACATATTTTCAGATCGGCTCTTTGTCTTAAATAATGCATTTATATATTTCCCATAGCATTTATATCGTTGCTTAGGCATGAAATAACACACACGCAAAATTTTATGACTCTAGGCTAGGGTTTAAAGGTCATATCTGGTGAGTGCTGCCAGCAGCAGCTGCCACTGACGCGCCAGTACGCACTGCGCAGTTCCCTCAGTTGCCTTTTGACAGCGTCGAAGGCAGGTGTGTATTTTGCAGCTGGCTCCTCGAGTCCTCAGTGTGTGTGTGTGTGTGTGGCTCCTCACTCAGAGTCCTCAGTGTGCTTAATCTCTCTGCTCATATCCTTGTTTGTTTTTCTCATAACTGTGTTTTTTTCGATTTTATTGCGTAACAGAACAATGCATTATTCTTTAATCTTTACAGGATAGCTACCGCTACAACTAGAAGATCGGTTACGTGTCCAATATTTGGTGCTGGGAAAGATTTGAATTTGCGATGTTTTCTCACATGTGAAGATGTGATGCAATACTACCATCATGTGAAAACTGAGTTGAGATCATCAAAGAAGGAACCTCCATTCAAAGACATCGCCACTGTGGTCACGGAGAGACTGGAATACTTGTGGAAATTAGCTTCCATTCCAACAGTTTCGACAGCACGGATAAATCAAATGTTGAAAAGTTATCGTGATAAAATGGCTAACATCATCAAATCACTGAACGCGAAAAAGAAGAACGAATCGTTACAGAAAAATCTTGAGGCCTTCAAGAAATCAACTAAGACCACCTTATTTGACATATCGGCTTGTAAATGCCCTGATTTGACAAAATGCAGCTGCCCTCGTCAACGACGAGTACCACTGAAAGAGCAACAGTTTTTACTCGACCAAAGAAGTGATCGCAAAATGGCAATAGGAACTTTGATGTTGAAACAACAAATAAAAACGAGATGACTCTTGCAAGAAGATTGGCGATATTGAAACAAGAAGGAATAGCAGAACATCAAGAGCCGTCGACTAGTAAACGAAAAGAAACTTCTCAAGAACAACCTTCTTCGTCAGCCTCTAGTGAAACCGAGGATACATCTATAGAATCATCGTCATCGTATGAACTAACACCGAAAGATAAACATGACATGAAGGAAAAAACACGAATGAAACTCCAGGTACTTGCTGAAGCTTGTGATCGTACGGGCGTCTCAGACAGAGCTGCTTCATTTATTGCTTCTTCGTTGTTAGAGGATGTTGGCTGGATATGAGAAGATGATGTCAGTTCAGTGATTGATCGAAATAAGATAAGAAGAGCCAGAAAAAGAGTTCGTTCTGAGCATTAGCAAGATGACAAGATCACGCTACCATTACAGGGCATTTTCTTTGACGGACGTAAAGATAAAACAATGACACAAGAAGAAATAGACAATGTGAAGCACAGAAGGACTGTGGTAGAAGAGCATATAGTTTTAGTTCAAGAACCAGAATCCCAGTACATGGGGCATTTCACTCCTGCATCAGGTTCTGCCACTGCAATAACATCAGGTATCATCAACTTTCTAGAGACTAACAATTAGCACGGACGACATTGTGGCTATCGGCTGTGATGGTACCGCAGTGAACACGGGTCGAAAGGGTGGAGCCATTCGTATGACTGAAATGAAACTACAAAGGCCAGTTCAGTGGATCATATGCCTATTACACGGTAATGAATTATCACTGCGACACCTCATTCAAGACTTGGACGGCAAAACAACTGGGCCAATGGGCTTTACTGGACCAGTTGGAAAACAACTGAACGACTGCGAAAAACTTCCAATTACAGAATTCGATGCCATTCCATCTCCCGACATTGCCATAGATGATGCCGAGTTGAGCACTGACCAAAAATATTTGTTAGGCATCTACAGAGCAGTGTCGAGCGGTAGCTGCTCTTCAGCTCTCGCGGCTCGAAATCCAGGTAAGATGGCGCATTCCAGGTTGCTGACAACAGCAAATAGATTTCTGCGCCTCTATGTTTCAACCAGTGAACCCTCCAGCACCTTCAACGAAATTGTGCGATTCATTATGACAGTTTACGCACCAATTTGGTTTAAGATAAAGAAAAACTCCAGTTTCACTGACGGCGCAAAACATTTTTTCGAAATGATGCGTCTCTCTCAGACCATGCCTCAAAGATCTAAGACAATCGCCAACAAAGTCCTCCGTAGAAATTCTTTCTTTGCTCACCCAGAAAATATTTTGATCTCCATGCTACATGCCGATGAGCAACACATAAGAGAATTGGGATGGAGAAGAATATTAAAAGCACGATCAAAACAATCACCAGCGGGGGAAATTAGAGCCTTCGCCATGCCTGAGCTGCTCTACGATAGTCAAAACTATTACGAAATGATCAACTGGCAAACGGCTGAGGTGACCGAACCCCTCGTTACAAAAACAATACCTGATACCCGAATAAAAGAGTTTGTTGAGACGGGAGACTAGCCTGATGGACTGATCCCACTATTCCCTTGTCATACTCAAGCGGTCGAGAGACTCATCAAATTAGTAACCGAAGCCTCTGCTAGTGTAAGTGGAATAGAAGAGAGGGACGGATTCATCCGCTCCCGTCTTCACTCCCGAACAAAAATTCCACGATTTGATTCTAAGAAAGATTACCGTATGTAAATCGACATGCAGCCAAAGGAAGAGTGGTTGGGGCTGGATAGGGTGGAACTCGACGTACAGCCACCTCCTCGTGGTGAGTTCTGGGTTGCGAATTTTATAAAATTAGCAAGCGAGGAGCTGTACTTAGTACTTATCGTACTTATAACATCGCATTAACGTAATTATAATCCACATTTAGACTTTTCTCGGGGACAGAAGATATTACTCTAGAGTCATAAAATTTTGCGTGTGTGTTATTTCATGCCTAAGCAACGATATAAATGCTATTGGAAATATATAAATGCATTATTTAAGACAAAGAGCCGATCTGAAAATATGTATATAAATTACCTATTTTTTCAACACTTGACGTTGTTGCCGGGGGCAAAAGATATTAACGTAGGACAACGCGCTTGGAAAAACGATCATATGAGGTCTTTTTCATCGACTTTATAGTTACAGTATTAGGAATAATTTAGATGCATATTGAAATATTTTAAAAATTATAAGAAAAATACGTTTTTGAATTTCTAAAATATGATTTTCATCGCTCTGCCGGGGGCAGAAGATGATTACCTATTAAGCTAAGATTTTGCAGAGGCTATTTTCTCATGCATGCGCAAGTTTTTGTCTATTAGAATATGGAAATCGAAAAAAATGTAAAATCGATCCACCCTAATATACATGTTAGTCCATGCGATGATTCCTCATTTTACGAAGGTCAAGCTTGTCGCCCCTCCTCTCGAGTTGGCCTCGTGAAGTAGTGAGTTGGTTTCTTGAACTCTCCACCTCACAGCCAGTTACGCCCGGCTCATCGGGGATTGTTCTGAGCCAGGCGTCTAATCTTCTTTTGAAGATATCCAGTGCAACACCATTCGCGTTCCTTAGGTCTTTGGCAGCTGATTAAACAGTTTTGGTCCTCTCACAACAAAAGGATGTTCCCTGTTTAGCCTTTAATTTGGGAACACGACACACTCTTCCTTTTGTACTTTCTACTGTTGTTTGGGAAGTTACAGGGTTCAGAGTAAGATTAGGGACTAATTTCTCCATTATTTTCCAAGTGTAAATAATGGTGTATCTCTCTCTTCTCCTTTCCAGTGAATATAAGTTTAATTCGCTTAACCTTTCCCAGTAATTTAGTTCTTTGCACCCCTTGATCTTGGCTGTGAAGCTTCTCTGAATCCTTTCTAGCTGTCCAATATTGTATCTTCTTTTTATATGGGGATGTTAGGACCGAGCAGTATTCCAATTTGGGTATGATCAGTTTTCAGTAGAAGAATCATTATATTCCTATTCCTTCGTTTAAAGGTTCTCAGTATCTGCCCAGTTATTCTCTTTGCTCTGTTTACTGCTATCTTATTTTGTGCTTAAAATTTCATATCATCAGTCATTACAACCCCTAAATCTTTTGCTTTAGAATTTCTCTGAATTTCCTGTCCATTTGGGGTATAATATTCCATGGATTTTACGTCCTCTCTTTTTTCGTACCGTAACAGCTGAAATTTCTCGGTGTTAAACTTCATATTGTTGCCTTCCGTCCACTTGTAAATTCTGTTCATGACGGTTTGTAAGCTCCTATATCTTCTGGGTTTCTTATTTTTCTACTAATCTTTGTGTCATCGGCAAAGGATGTTACTGTGCTGTCTCTGTAACGTCCTCATCTTCGTCAGTTAGCATGATTATGAAGAGTAGTGGAGCTAATACTGTTCCTTGTGGTACTGAGCTGAGGACCTCTGATTCTGATGAAGATACTCCTTGTACTGTAATGACTTGCCGCCCTCACTAAGGGAATTATATATCCATTTTCCTACTTTTCCTGTTATTCCCATATATTTCAGTTTATGTATTATGATTCCATCGTCACACTTGTCGAACGCTTTGGCAAAATCTGTGTATATTACATCATAGTTTTCATTACTTTCCAATGCATCAATAATGTTGTTGTAGTGTTCCATTAGTTGTGATAGGCATGATCTGCCTGACCGAAACCCATGTTGGTTATTATTTAATTTTTTCTGAGTTTCCAAAGAGTCATAGATTTTCTGTGTAACTATTCTTTCAAATATTTTAGTGAGATGAGATGTAAGTGACACTGGCCTATAGTTTTTGGCCTCAGATCGATCTCCTCCTTTATAAATTGGGACTATGTTCGCGCTCTTCAGGATGCCTGGTATTTCTCCCGTGTCTAGTGATCGTCTCCATATTCAATATAGGGGCTCAGCGATTGCAAACTTGCAACTTTTGATCAGTGTAGCATTCCATTTGTCTGGTCCTGCAGCTGAGTGTGCTTTTAGTTTCCCTATAGCTTGTGTAATATCATCCGTCGTAAAGTCGAAGTCGGTTATACTTTCCCCTTGTAGTAGTACTTTTTCAAAAAACGCGTTTCTATCACATAGCTTGTCAGTTTTGGGGATACTGAAAGATAATTCGTACTGAGCTCTTAATATTTCAAATACTTCTGTTAGATCATCAGATAAAGCACTGTCTTCGTTTTTCCAAGGTCCGATAGTCGCATAGTTTTTCGACTCCCTTTTTGCAAAATTATAGACGTACTTTATCGCTTCTATAGTGTCGTCTTCTTTTTCTGTATGCTTCTCTATTAGTTCCTGTATGACGCAATCGATACTCTGCAGTTTATCATTTAACATTTTTCTGATGTTATCTTTACAGTTACTTAATTTTGCAGTCACTCTTTTTCTCTTTCAGAACAATGCCCTCTTTTGTCTCTCGAACCAGCTTCTCTTTCCTCTTTGTTGTATTTTTGGGATATGTCTTCCCATAATTTCCAGCGTCTTCTCCTCTAAAGTAGTCAGTAGCATCTCTTCCGTTGTCTTGGGCTCGAAGATGGTTTTCCAGTCTATTACTTCCATGCTGGATGCACACCTTCCAAGTTTATAACTTTGGAGTGAAAATTAAAAATTTCGAATTTGCTTCTTTCTGTTGTTCGTGTTCTTTTCTTTCCTGTTGCTTTTATATTGGTTGTTATTTCAATAATGTTCTGATCAGATATTATAGTTGGGGATATTTCTGTTATCAGTTAGGTTGCAGTTGTTTGTGAATACCAAATCTCGGCAATTGTTTTCTTTTTTTTCTGTTATTTCTTATGTTAACATAAATTCATCAGCTAGAGCTAGTAGCATTTTTACCTGCTCCTGGTCTTCCCGTGTGCCCCCTTTTTCTGGTGTACACATATATTTTTTCCTATCCTTTTATATTCCAGGAATGGAAAATTAAAATCACCACAGACAAAAATATTTGGGGTTGGAGAGTGTAGATCTTTTACCAAGTTTCTGACCTCTGTAATGGAATCTGAGAATTTTGAGGTTGGCGTGTTCGGGGGTCTGTACATTACAATTAGTACCATATTTAATGATTTTATTACCCCCCTGAAGAGGGAACCGAAAGACGCCTACGATTTGTGGTGCTTTCATGGTAGACCCAGATTAGGACCAGTATACATAAATATGTGTAGAAGTCGGGGTCAGTATAAGGCGGCCATAAGGCGATGTAAACAGGAAGAAGAGTCTATTCGAGCATCAAAAGCCTGTGAAGCTCGCATAAATAACGATAATAACAAATTTTGGAAATTTGTTAAGAATCAAACGGGAGTAAAAAATGTCCTCCCTCCGACAATCGATGGGGTGTCGGGGGAGGATGAAATTGCAAAGCTGTGGAAAAACCACTACTAACATTCTTAATAGTGTGAGTAGGGATAATCTTAAGATAGATTGCAGCGAAACGATTGTGGGAGGGACAAGGGAAAATATTTTGATATCATTTTCTGAAGTAAAGAGGTTAATTAAAGAGTTAAAGACTGGTTCTGCGTCAGGGGTAGATGACTTATCGAATGAGCACTAGAAATATGCAAATGACGTAGTATGTCTGCATATATCATTGCTCCTATCAGCCATGCTTGCTCATAGGTATATCCCTGCAGAGTTCATGAGGGAATATATCTTGCCCCTTGTCAAAAATAAATATGGAGACATTCTGTCCAGCAATAATTACAGGCCTATTGCTGTCGCTTCCTGCTTCTCAAAACTACTAGAAAAACTCTTGTTACTCCAATTAAATGATTTCCTATGGACATCTCCAAATCAGTTTGGCTTTAAAAGGTCCCACTCAACTGACCTGTGTATCTATGTACTTAAAGAAACAATATCTAAATACATTGACAGTAATTCAACCATTTATAGCTGTTTCCTTGATATAAGTAAGGCATATGATAGGGTGAACCACAATATTTTATTTGCAAAACTAGGAGACAGGAAGGTTCCCATGTACATATTAAATTTATTGAAATTTTGGTATTCCCACCAATCTTTCACTGTTAGGTGGGGCAATGTACTATCCGAGTGTTTTGGCTCTTGTGGGTGAGACAAGGCTCCTTGCTTTCCCCTATGCTGTTTAATGTGTATATTGATGGATTAATTGCTTCACTTAATGAGGCAACAGTAGGATGTTGTATAGATAACACAAGGATAAATAACTTAGTTTATGCCGATGATATGGTGTTAATAAGTCCCTCTGTTAAAGGTCTGGTTCGGCTACTAAATGTCTGCGAAGTGTATTCGCAGAAACATGATATTCTTTTTAATGTTACAAAAACTAAGGTTATGCAATTTCATCCTAAAAGCTGTAATCAGCCAGCTGATATAAGGTTTAAAATGAATGGTGAAGTAATTGAGGAAGTACAAGAGTTTAAGTATTTGGGTCAAACTATTACCAGCTCCTTGAGTGATGACTCGGATATAAGAAAACAATCTCGAAGCCTGTGTGCTAAAGCGAATATGACCATAAGATACTTTCGTTTCTGTACAAGTGAAGCTAAAGACACACTCTTTCGTACTTTCTGCAGTAATATATACGGTCAGCAACTCTGGGTGAATTATAAAAAAGGTTCTGGCAGAACCCTAAATTTGCTGTACAACAGGTCTTTTAGACTCTTACATAAATTACCCCCGAGATGCTGAGCTTCGCAAATGTTTGCTACCCGCAATGTTCCGAGCTTCCCGGAGGTAACAAGACGTGCTCAACACAGTCTAATGCAAAGAATTAAAAAATCAACCAACCCGATCATCCAAGCTATCCATGAGTCCTGCCATTTATCCTCTAAGCTATGGACTTCTTGGTACGAAAACGTCTGTCTGTAGCTCCACTTGACTTCGACAGTGCAGTATTATTTCTAATCAATTGTATATATTTTTATCCTTAGTGTATGAACTGTCATTGTATTAATAATATTTGTCATATGGACTATATTCTGCCAATAAACCTTTTCATTTTCATTTTCCACGTTTGCTGCTACACATTCTACATAGCTGTTTGAGGTATTTAAAGTCATTTCTGCCATATGCCTTTCGAGTGTGTAAATAGCACATCCTCCTTTACGTCAGTAGTGTGGGTGCAAAATGGGAGAGTACAATTGCAATTACAATGATACAAATGTTGCAAAGGGGAGGAGGATATTGCAGCAAGGGGAGGGGGTTAGGCAACAAGGGGTTGTGGGAAACCCCAAGTTGCATGAAGGGGGAGCTTTGTGGGAGAAGCCGGGACGGCCTCACCCTACAAAGGGGTATATTTAACCTAAGAGAGAGAGGAGAGAGAGAGGAAGGAAGGAGAGAGAGAGAGAGCATGTTTCGCCTGGCAGCGCCAGACGCATAATAAAGCTCTCGGGTTCAGCCCCTGGTTAATAAGGTGTAAATCAGCCAGTTGGCTTAATCTGGCTTAGAAGGCGTAATTGGCTTGTTTAGAAGTATACTAATAAACTTCAAGCGAATTAAAAGTGCGCACACAAACACACACACACACACTCCCCGACTATATACACGCTTACAGATCCCTATTATTACACACACACACACACACACACACACACACAATACACACATTGGCTTAATCAGCCATTTGCCTTAGAAGGCTTAATCTGGCTTAGAAGTCGTAATTGGCTTGTTTAGGTATATATTAATAACCTTCGAGCGAACTAAAAGCGCACAAATACACACGCACATACACTCCCCGGCTATATACATGCTTATAGATCCCCTATTATTACAAACACACACATACACACATTGCTACCACTCAACTTGAAGAACATCAACCTCGTGACGATTACAAAGAATTGCTGGAACTGACAATCATTTTCCTTAGTGGAGTACCAAAGAGAGGAGTTTCATTTAGAAGACCAGCTGACGTTTACCGAGCAAGATTGATGGCAAAAGTCATTTATGCCATGAAAATGTGGTTGTTTAAAACAATTTAAATTAACACCCAGAGAAGAAAAAGGCCTTAGAGATATCTGCCTCTTTGCTGTACATTGATATGTTAAATCCTAGTTTACAGCGTCAGTTTCAGTTCTCGCTCCTCGTCTCGATTTAGAGATGTTGAAGAAACTGCAACTGTACAAACTAAAAGATGAACGCATTGCAACTGTTGCCCTGAAGAAAATGATGAATCATTTATGGTATCTTTCAGAGGAGTTAATAGCATTTGCTTTCTTTAATGATGGCGTGCTACACCAAACTAAAAACCGAATGAAGCAAGCATTGCAAAACGGCGCCGAACCAAATCCAGAGAAAAAAGCGGTTATTGACCCAGAAGTTATTGAAAACAGAGAACTGGAATACTTTGTTAGTGCAAATACAAAGGATTTTTTTAATAGACTTGGTTTATCATCAACGTTTCTTAATAAGAACTCTGAATAGTGGAATGAAGATGACTGCTACAACAACGTAAAACAAGTCATAAGAAAAATTCAAGTTGTTAATGACAATGCAGAAAGAGGAGTTAGATTAGTCGATGAATACAACAAACTAATCACAAATGATGAAGAAGAGAAAGAGTATCTCCTCCAAGTTGTAAAGAAATATAGAGCTGCACTTCCAAATAAAAACAAGAAGACAATATCATCATTAAGAAATTAACAGTGAAATATAATGAACAAAAGGTTATTATTATTACGGAAGTCTTATTATTATTACAGAAGAATGTCAATTTGAAAATGTAGAGTGGTTATGATAGGCCTACCGGGGAACTTCCACTTAAAAAAAAAGGTAACGCGCCATATGCTTTACCTCAAGGGTGGTTTGGAAACAGCATATATTTCTTATTTTGTGTCTCATTTTCAACTTTGGTGGCGACCCCTAAAAATTAATTTTTTTAATTCAAAATTTGCATGTATTGCTTTTTTACCAAATTAAACATAATCAGAGGGTGGCCCTCAAAAAAAAAAAAAAAAAATTTTCTGTCAATTTTTGAACCACCCTAGTGTGTGTATATATATATATATATATATATATATATATATATAATGAATAAAACCACGAAGGAAAGGAAACAGATGGTGCTCAAGCGCTTTCGTCTAATGACATCCTCAGGAAAACGCTTGAGCACCATTCTGTGTTTCCTTTCCTTCGTGGTTTTATTCATCATAAATATTTTTCACGTGTTACTTTCGTGAAATAATTTTCATATATATATATATACCATCAAAAAATAATAATAGTATAAGAAATACACAAGTTGAACGTCGAGGGTTTATTCCTTTCGATCTTTTCAACCGTGAATTCTTCTTCACTGCGCATAACGACAATTGAAATAATCTAAATCGTGCCGGCAGGTGACTATTATATAAAGAAATAGTTCGTCAGGGTGAAATGCGTTTTGGAGTTTCCGAAATTTCCTTAAATATATATCGCTCTCTCTCCGTCGTGCGCATGCGCAGATTTGACTATCGTAAAAAAAATTAAGCACCGCCCACTGTGTGTTCAGTCAGGAAGTCAGCGAGCTTGTGATTGGCGTTCTAATCTTTGGGTACAAATGGGAGTCGTACCATATATAAAAGTAAGTATTTTCGGCTGGAACTCACAGCAGCTATTTTCACCAGTGAATAAACACACGCATCATGAGTCAGTCACAACAACTTTACAGTTTCCCGGCTTTATACAAAGATGGAGACAATACATCGGGGGCTACAATTAGTCTTTTTAACGCAACTGATCGGGACGGATTATTTCCAACGCAAACAGTTTATATTTGCAGTGACGCTCCTTACGATCTGGCGCAAGGGATTGCAGTTGAAATGTGAGTATAAAAATTTATGTATCTGTGTTTCTATTTTAATTTTTTTTTTTGTGGCTTATATTTAGTCGATAACTTGTTATTTAGTGTTCCTGACGATGTAAAATGTTTCATTAAAATAGGAGGTATCCTCAATTTTTAATTATAGATTAGTTTGCATAGGTAATTAATAATTAATATTATGGTAAAGTCCTGTTTTGATATTTCTATTCATCAAAAATCGTTGAATTTTTTTAACTTATAACAATTAAGACTTCTTTGCAAGTTTTACATAATTTTATAAAATTCCGTAAAAAATTAATTTCAAATGTGAAGTTATTCGGTATTTTCTCTTAAAGGAGTCACAAACTTCTCTGAGCGGTTCGAAGATATTTGATATTTCACATTGTAATTCTCTAACTATATATATATATAATATATATATATATATATATAAGATGAATAAAATCACGAAGGAAAGGAAACACAGAGTGGTGCTCAAGCATTTTCGTCTAATGATATCCTCAAGAACACTGAAGTAAATAAAGAGTTCAAGACTATATAGAGGTTACAAAAAAAAAATATATATATATATATAATAAATATAGAAATAAAAATTGTGGGAGGAGCATACAAATTTGTAAGGAAAACTACCAATTTTAGCACTTTGCCCGAATTCAACACAAGATCAAATGGATTGTTTACAACCAATTTTAGAGATAATGCCTGAATGATATATAGGTCACAAAAAAAAAAAAAAAAAATTGAAAAATAAAAATTGTAAGAGGAGCATACAAATTTATAAGGGAAAATTACCAAAGTTTTAGCACTCTGCCCTTCTTGTCTAAATCCGTTCTGAACGAATTCAAAACAACGGGATCGAGTTGAAAAAGACCTTTGCTCATGTTAAAGTTATTTGTAAGTTGGATAATAGCAGACTCAAGAATATTTTTATTAACAATGTTGCTAGAGTGAAACAAAACTGAAGCATTATTCCAATCAATACAATGGGATAACTCTGACAAATGGACAAAGAGGACACTGGACGACTGTCCCGTTCTAACAGAATATTGATGCTGTTTTACACGCGTGTGCAAATCCTTTCCCGTCTGACCAATGTAAAAGGAATCACATTGTTTACAACCAATTTTATAGAAAATGCCTGAATTATTGGTAGGGCTATTTTTTACTATGATATTTTTCACAATATTGTTATATGAAAATACTACATTAATATCAATAAGTTTAAGTACATTAGTAATGCATAAAAAGCCCAGGGAAAATGTAAGTACTATAATATTGTTTGACAAAGTGCGAGTGTTATTATTCACACGATAAAAGGTTCGTTTTGCCTTAAGACACTATTCCATAAAGGCAGGTGGGTAGCACAGATCACTTCCAATACCGTTGATTTTTTCTAATTCGGCATCGATGAATTCCGGACTGGCGATCCTAAGAGCGCGGAGAAACATTGAAGAAAATATGGCCTTCTTAACACTTTGTGTGCCACGCCCAAATCCGCAAAAATTTCCACCAGCCCATTTTTATTTTTGTGTGAATTAATAATAGGCATGAATAGAGAAACAGAAATGCATAAGAAATTTTTAAAAATTCTAATAATTTTTTTAAATATATGCATTTTTATTTTTTTAAATAGTCACTCCTTATGAGCCCATGGCACACCCATGTGTGTGAAAAGTAACAAATTTAGCCTTTCTGGTCATGGCACAACCATGTGTGTGACATTTTTTTTCATTATTTTCTCTTTTTTTCAGATTCTATTATAAATATTTATAAAATTATAATCTTAAAATTATTATCTTATGTTTACATAACTATATATTTTATAAAATAAAGAAGAACATGCCACCTGAGGTAATGAGTGCAGACCTGAAAAAAGGGGAAATGATTGCAATGGAAGAACAAAACGGAATAGTTGTATTGAAATGGAAAGATGCCAGAGATGTCCGGTTATTATCAACAAAACACAGTCCTGAACTTGTGGAAATTAGAGAGAGAGAAGAGAGGGAAACTGAAGAACCAGGCCCATCCAATACACAAGAAAGGCAAAGAAATCGTAGGAAAAGTGGAAAGAAGCCCTTAGGAATTATTGCATACAATAAGAGGAAGACCGGAATAGACATCTCTGACCAGATGGCATCCTATGAAACGGCACTTAGGAAGGGTATAAAATGGTACCGCAAGCTTGCCATTGTACTTCTATTAGGAGTCTCAGTTGTGAATGCTTGGATTGTGTATAAAAAAGTAACTGGCAAAAAGATGCAACTGAAAGAATTCAAAGAGAAAATAACTTTGGCACTCCTGGATTTTGAAGAGACTTTACCCCGGCAAAGGAGACCAGCGTCTACATCACATTTAATTCTTGAAAAGAAAAATGTTCAAGGAAAAAAGATCAGAAGAAGATGCAAACAATGTTATGAAAAAATCACAAAAGAGAGAGGCAGAGAAGAAGCAAGGAAACATGCTAAGAATGTGCATACGTATTGCAGCTCTTGCCCTGGGGAAACATTCTTTTGTCTAGAATGTTTTAGAGATTTTCATAAATAAATTACAATAATTATATTCACATAAAAGGCTTTGTATTTTGTAATCAAATAAAAGGATTTTTTTTTATATAAAAATGTATTTGTGTTTATTTCATAAATAGATTACAATAAGTATTTTCATGTAAGTCTTTGTAACCAAAAACAACGGAAGTAAAAAAAAAAAAAAAAAAAAAAAAAAAAAGGGGTTCCACCATCCACCTGGCTCCACGTGCCGGAACCTGGATGCAGTTACTTATATCATTATAGTTTTATCATTATAGTATTATTTTGTGCATTATACATGCACATAATAATACAAATAAAACATAAAAATGCTAAATATATTTCGCTATAAACTGATTTGAGTAATTGTAACAGAATGCTGGATATTTAATAAATTTTTTCCCCAACGACCAAGTATAATATATCAAAATTTTCCTCAGAGCCCACAGATTTCAAATAACATAGTAATTTCCCTATACTGTCACATATCTTTGTGTGCTGCGCTCAGGAGTTGAAAAATGTGTGTCACACGTTTGTGTGTGCCATCGCCAGAATGAAAAAATAACTTGCACACACATACGTGTGACGTGGCACCCAAAGTGTTAATGGGGGTGTAATGTCCAGAGTAAAAGTGCACATAGGACAAATTGTTTGTTTTTTTCCGATAGATACTAAACTTAAAACCTGGGCTTTCCCTATGTACACGCACATCCAAAAACGGGATTGAGTTGTCTTGTTCCACTTCTAAAGTAAACTTAATGGAGGGGACTTGATCATTTAACTGAAGAAGGATGTCATCCAGGTCACGATTCATAGGCCAGATACACAAAATATCGTCGACGTACCGCAACCATGGGATGCCAACACCCAGGATTCTCGGAATGTAAGTAATTTCGAAAAACTCCATATAAATATTGGAGAGGAGGGGCAAAAAAGGGTTACCCATTGCCCTCCCAAAAACCTTTTAATAATACCCGCTATTGAAAGTGAATTTACAGTCTTTGATGCAAACCTTAATAAGTTCCAAAATGATGTGTGCAAGTAGTGGCAGGTCGTACTTACTTGTATGTAATTCTCGAAAGAGAAAGTCAAGTGTATCGTCAATCGGTACTTCTGTAAACAATGAACAAACGTCAAAACTGATCAATCTATCGTTGGTTTCAGTGCGTACATTATTCAATTTTTCAGTAAGATCTATGGAATTTTTTACATGTGAATCAGAGATAGTTTCGAGAATGGGGGACAAGACTTTGACAAGCCATTTGGAGAGTTTATAGGTAATAGAGCCCACCGAGCTAATAATAGGGCGCATAGGGTTGCCATGTTTGTGGGTTTTAATAAGATCGTAAAGGTAGGGAAGAGAAGGTGAAGTGGACATGAAAAGCGGAATTAAGTCCTTATGATCTTTGAGAATGCGTTTCAAGCCACTATTAAATGATTTGATGACGTCATCCTGCGGGTTCTTCCTACGTTTTCTGCATGTGGCGGGGTCCTGGAGCAGCTCGTTCATCTTTCTAATGTAGTCCACTTTGTCCATAATAACTATGGTGTTAGCCTTGTCTGCTTTAGTAATATGGAGCTCACCAGCTTTTTTTAATTGTGAGGCTATTGCGAAAACGTTTAGGAAAGTTATCTTCGAAAGTACTATTCGCAGCACTAGAGACAAGGCCTTTAACTATGTTAACCAAAGACTGAGGAAGATTACACTGTTTTTCAAAACAAGCAAGAATATAACAAATTTGTAAAGCAGAAGGTTTTTTAACAATAAACACTTTTTGTACCGTCACTAATGTTTTTCGAAGAAAGGTTCAAAACACATTTTGAGCTTGCTTTTTTACTCCACTGACTATTTCGAATGAGACTTTTAATTTTGCGATCAAAAATGTTACGAAGTGAAGAAGTTCTCCGAAGCAACTCATTGTAAATTCCATCAAACAAAGGTTGGATCCACGGTTGGGGAATAACGGTCACAAAATTACGTTTGGCAATGCGTAAATTTTTGAAGGCGGACCACTCATTTTGTCTGGTGACTTCAATATGTTTCTTTAAAATTAATCTCCTGAAGTTGTTGAACGGATGGTCGTCAATTTGTCTGAGGGGAATCGGAAGGAGGGACTTGGGAAGGAACTGCTCCTCTAGACAATTAGTAAGAAACTTTCTCGGATACGAATTGCATGCCCCTTCATTAATGTAGAAGAAAACACGGACACACACGGAGACAAGAGAGGGAACAGCAAGCCGAAGGAACACGTGGTGTTCATTATATGAAAATTATTTCACGAAAGTAACACGTGAAAAATATTTATGATGAATAAAACCACGAAGGAAAGGAAACAGAGAGTAGTGCTCAAGTGCTTTCGTCTAATGACATCCTCAGGAACACTGAAGTAAATAAAGTGTTCAAGACTATATAGAGGTTACAATATATATATATATATATATATATATATATATAATAAATATAGAAATAGAAATTGTGGGAGGAGCATACAAATTTGTAAGGAAAACTACCAATTTTAGCACTTTTCCCGAATTCAACACAAGATCAAATGGATTGTTTACAACCAATTTTATAGATAATGCCTGAATGATATATAGGTCACAAAAGAAATGAAAAATAAAAATAAATTGAAAAATAAAATTTGTAAGAGCATACAAATTTATAAGGGAAAATTATCAAAGTTTTAGCACTCTACCCTTCTTGTCTAAATCCGTTCTGAACGAATTCAAAACAACGGGATCGAGTTCAAAAAGTTAAAGTTAAAGTTATTTGTAAGTTGAATAATAAGCAGACTCAAGAATATTTCTATTAACAATGGTTCTAGAGTGAACCAAAACTGAAACATTATTCCAATCAATACAATGGGATAACTCTGACAAATGGACAAAAAGGGCACTGGACGACTGTCCCGTTCTAACGGTATATTGGTGCTGTTTACGAGTGTGTAAATCCTTTCCCGTCTGAAAAATGTAAAAGGAATCACATTGTTTACAACCAATTTTGTAGATAATGCCTGAATTATTAGTAGGGCTATTTTTTACTACGATATTTTTCACAATATTGTTATATGAAAATACTACATTAATATCCAAAAGTTTTAGTACATTAGCAATGCCTAAAAAGCCCGGTAAAAATGGAAGTACTAAAATATTCTTTGACAAAGTGCGAGTGTTATTATTCGCCCCTCCTCTCCAATATTTATATGGAGTTTTTCGAAATTACTTACATTCCGAGAATCCTGGGGGTTGGCATCCCATGGTTGCGGTACGTCGACGATATTTTGTGTATCTGGCCTATGAATCGTGACCTGGATGACATCTTCTTTCAGTTAAATGATCAATTCCCCTCCATTAAGTTTACTTTAGAAGTGGAACAAGACAACTCAATCCCGTTTTTGGATGTGCGTGTACATAGGGAAAGCCCAGGTTTTAAGTTTAGTATCTATCGGGAAAAAACAAACAATTTGTCCTACGTACACTTTTACTCGACATGTCACCCCCATTAAGAAGGCCATATTTTCTTTAATGTTTCTCCGCGCTCTTAGGATCGCCAGTCCGGAATTCATCAATGGCGAATTGGAAAAAATCAACGGTATTGGAAGTGATCTGTGCTACCCACCTGCCTTTATGGAATATTGTCTTAACAAGGCAAAACGAACCTTTTATCGTGTGAATAATAACACTCGCAATTTGTCAAAGAATATTTTAGTACTTACATTTTTTCCGGGCTTTTTATGCATTACTAACGTACTTAAGCTTTTCGATATTAATGTAGTGTTTTCATATAACAATATTGTGAAAAATATCATAGTAAAAAATAGCCCTACCAATAATTCAGGCATTATCTATAAAATTGGTTGTAAACAATGTGATTCCTTTTACATTGGTCAGACGGGAAAGGATTTGCACACGCGTGTAAAGCAGCATCAATATTCCGTTAGAACGGGGCAGTCATCCAGTGCCCTTCTTGTCCATTTGTCAGAGTTATGCCATTGTATTGATTGGAATAATGCTTGTTTTGTTTCACTCTAGCAACATTGTTATTAGAAATATTCTTGAGTCTGCTATTATCCAACTTACAAATAACTTTAACATGAGCAAAGGTCTTTTTCAACTCGATCCCGTTGTTTTGAATTCGTTCAGAACGGATTTAGACAAGAAGGGCAGAGTACTAAAACTTTGGTAATTTTTACTTTTAAATTTTTGCTCCTCTTACAATTTTTATTTTTCAATTTATTTTTATTTGTTTTTTTTCTGACCTATATATCATTCAGGCATTATCTATAAAATTGGTTGTAAACAATCTATTTGATCTTGTGTTGAATTCGGGAAATTGCTAAAATTGGTAGTTTTTCTTACAAATTTGTATACTCCTCCCACAATTTTTATTTCTATATTTATTATATATATATATATTTTTTTTTTTTGTAACCTATATATAGTCTTGAACTCTCTATTTACTTCAGTGTTCCTGAGGATGTCATTAGACGAAAGCGCTTGAGCACCACTCTGTGTTTCCTTTCCTTCGTGGTTTTATTCATCATAAATATTTTTCACGTGTTACTTTCGTGAAATAATTTTCATATATATATATATATATATATATATATATATATATATATACTCTGCATGTGTTTTTTATGAAAAGCAAATCGGTTTTTATTAAAATAGGTTCATGAAAATGTGTGAACTACTCAAATTAATTTTAAATACGAAGGTAGAAGTTTTACCCCGCATTCAAACCAGCGATTCCCACATCATTAACGAAATAATGTAAGCTTTTTTTCTTTTTCTTATGTTTCGGGTAAGAGCTCTTTTCTTTTTCATGTGTTTCTGGTTTATAAAATAGCACAATTTTTTATATCCATCTTAAATTAGCTACAGAATTGTTGCCGTTAAATTTTAAATAAGCTACAGAATACACAAACTAACATTATTGGAGAAAACATTGATGCAATTATTCATTTTATATATACGAGCAAAACATCATACAACACATCGAGTGCGCACAAACTGGAACCTTTTTTTATCTGTCTGCATACCATTTGATCATTTCGCTGAGTGTGACACGGGTCAAATAAATTTTAAAATGTATAAATTTCTTACCACGTGACATGTGCATACGTTACTAAAATATCCCTGGAATCGATAGGGATTCCAGACAATTTCGGGAATGTGTACCTGTTCGAGAAAATTTTACAATAATAACGTCAATCAATGGAGGAGTCCCGAGTGAATTAAAATAATACGGGTGATCCATATTTTTAAAGTAGATAGCTATCCAATGAATCCCTTTACCACCAATAACATCCGTATTCACAATAAGACCACCACATTCTCTCGCAGTTGGCAATTTCAATGTTTCATTCTTTGCAAACACACCGATAAATTTGGAGCGCATGATTCGTTCACTATTCATTACTCTCTGAAGTGAATTTGCGTCCATTTTAAAAGTCAGTGACAACACTCCTAAATCTGTCAACTTCTATTCGGGCTTGTGACTCGAGATATACTAATAAAGTAGTACACTAATATGCGCCTCTATCGGCTTGGCGAATTTCAATCTGACTGAGATGTTTCCACTCTGTTGTGGACTTAAGTGTGTATTTACACTAGCAGATAAGTCACGTGTAATGTCAAACGGATAAAGATTAAATTGATCGATGAATTCTTTCTGCGTTACCCCAATCCCGAGCTCATCACAGGCACCTGCAATATGGGCTAGATTATTATATGCTTTCGCACAAAGCGGGAACACAGCGTCTGATGAATAATCCGAATCTATAGCCCCGCCCAATGCAACGTCATTGACCTATAGAGTTATATTTTTAAGGTCGAAATTCTCGAATTTAAAGGCATTCTTTTTATATTTTCCATTCACCAAAGCGTGTTCCTGCATTCCAATTAATATCCTTTTAGGTAGAACTCCCAGAGCCACGTTTTCTATCTGTTTCGAGGCCAACCCTGTTGGCACCTTGCGTACTTTGATCTGTACTCTGTTAGTTAGGTATTTTACTGTTGCGTGTATTATATTTTATTCAATTTCTAATTGTTTTGGTGAACTTAATTACACACGGCTTACGCGAAGGTATGTTTCCATAATATGAATCACAACGGGCTTTGCATCCTCTTCTTGATCAGCCTCCAGATTTAACCCTTTATCTCATGTCGTTGCTCAGCGGCAACATTTCAAATTAATGTATATAGAAACATCTGGCAGTTATATATGAGGCTGAGTCGGAGTCCGCGCATTCAATTAGATCCTGACAAAGCAGTGTTACGTTTGCCATCGACGTGGAAGGTACGTTTTAATATTTTTTTGTTCTCTAAAAATCACTTTTTTTTGCTTCTTGCAGTCATGCCTCTTTTATAGCTAAACAGTAATTACTTTCTTTATGTTTTTGATATTGTTACTTTTTTCTAAATGTTATATTCGTTTAATTTGTATGCTAAGTTTAGTTTTATTCAAATTTGAAATTATAAAGGGAAAAAAAGGCTTTTTTTTAAATGTTGCTTGAGGGCAACACTATGGTTTTGAAGTGTATGAATAGTCTTATTTGTGAACTTATTTTTTGCAGATGGAAACTTCCGCATTTTATAGCAAAAGGCGAACTCAGATACGAATAAACTCAAATAATGGCATTTATGAAGCGGATGGTGCTGTTTATGAAGAATTGCCAAATAATGATAATTCGGATGAGAGTGATTCTGATGAAAATGAGGATGAAATTGCTCAATTTGAGAAAAACGTAGGTGTTGCTAATTACCAAGTTTTCATAATAGTATATATAGGCTTATACAATATATAAGTAGGCCCTATATATATTTTTTGGGGGAAGAAGGCTGTTCCAATTCTTGAGTTTTGGATATGTGTGTGTGTGGCATAGGCCTATTTATATATTAGGCAGGTATCTATATATATATATATATATATATATATATATATATATATATATATATACAGGCTTATATAATATATAGGTATGTTTTTTTTAGGAAGAAGGCTATTCCCACTCTTGAGTTTTGGATGTGTGCGTGTGGCATAGGCCTATTTATATATTAGGTAGGTATCCATATATATATATATATATATATATATATAATACAATACAATATTTCATACCTAATTTATAAACAAAATTGAAGGTTTTCCCATGCCATTCTTTCTTGTGTCCCAAGTAGCAAAGACCGGCTGACCTGCAGTGTCATCTTTTGTGTTCGAATACATTCTAAACCCTTTCTCTAGTTCAATAATTCACAAACTATGTTTAGATTTGTAACATATTACTTTTATTTAGGAGGCCTCAAGAACCAACATGGAAGAACGTGCTGAGCTAAATCAAGAATATGATGATGACGTGGACGATCCTGACTATGTTCCAACAGAAGAAATTCCTCAATCACAAAATATAAACATTGAAAGACAAGAAAGTCCGGACATGGCAAGTACTTCAAGTGAAACCCGTTGGAGGAAAAGAGAAGCCACCGTAGTTCCCTCAACATTCTCCGGAACACCGTTTATTGAGGTAAATGAAGTTGTTTCTCCGTGTCAATATTTCAAACAGTTCTTTGATGATAATTTGATTGAGTATATTACACAACAGACAAATCTCTATTGTGCTCAAGAAAAAACGAGAGATAACCTGAGGTGTAAACTAATAAATACTGACAAGGAAGAAATAGAACAGTTTATTGGTGTACTCTTGTATATGGGTATGTATCCTAATCCTCAATATCGGATGTACTGGAATCCATCTACACCTTTGCCTCAAATTACAAAATCTCTGAAAGGAGGTCTCAACAGATTTGAAAATCTTAACAAATTCTTACATTTCAACGACAATTCCAAACTTCCGGTAAAAATTCTACGGAATATGATAAGCTCTATAAAATTAGGCCAATTATAAATTCGGTTTTAGAAAAATGCAAAATGTTGGAAAGTGAAGAATATAATTCGGTCGACGCGCAAATGATCCCAACAAAATGTGAATCCTCACTAAAGCAATACCTTCCCAAGAAACCCCACAAATGGGGGTATAAAGTCTTTACAAGGTGTGGTGCTTCAGGTTTCATTTATAACTTTGATATATATACTGGAAAAACATCTGATAAACCACAATCTTCTCTTGGTTGTACTGGGGATGTTGTAATGAAGTTATGCGAAAACATGCCTAAACATCAAAACTACAAACTTTGCTTTGATAACTATTTTACATCTTTGCCACTTCTAAAAGAACTGCACTCACAGGGGATTCTAGCTCTTGGGACTGTAAGATCAAATCGACTAGCGGGTGCACAAAAGATCCTCTCCAGTGAAAAAGAATTGAAAGCCAAAGGAAGAGGGTCGTATGACTGGAGGGTAGACATTTCATCAAACATAACTGTAGTGAAGTGTCAGGATAACAGTACAGTCCACCTAGTTTCAACCTATGTGAACCATACTGAAGGAAGAAAGGCTAAGAGATGGTCTGCAAAAGATAAAGTATTCCTTGAAATTGAATGCCCAGAAATGGTCCATGAATATAATAAATTTATGGGCGGAGTTGACCTTTCTGATATGCTCCTTTCACTGTACAGAATAAAGCTCAAGCGTATAAAGTGGTATATATCCATCTTTTTCTATCTTGTCAAAGTTGCCGTTACTAATGGATGGCTTTTATATAGACGTCACTATGCTATGTTGTATGCTGACAACAAATTCAAGTCTTTGTTAGAATTCCAAATTAGTATTGCAAATGATCTGACCATGGTAGGAAAGTCAACGCTCACCACTCCTCCAAGAGGTAGGCCACCTCTTTCCTGTCAGCCCCCTCAAAAGAAGTGTAAAATATCAGCAGCAGTTCCTATTCCAACCGATGATTATCGGTACGATTTTTATGGTATTTTCCCAATTTTGATGAAAACAAACACAGATGCAGGTACTGTCCTAAAGGCTATACTTATGTATTCTGCATCAAGTGTAATATTTACTTATGCTTCATAAAGGAGCGTAATTGCTTTTTGGATTTCCATAAAAAAACTCCATAAAATAAGTGTTGTACAACATAAAGTACGTTTTCTTTGTAAAAGGTATATATTGATTATTTTGATTTGTCAAAAACAATAAATTTTTCCATCCTTGCGAACTTTCATATTTACCCCCATTATTTATCCCAATTTTCATGATGTTGCCAAGGAGCAACATTCTCTAAATTAACTTAGAACATAAATATTACATAGATTTTAGGGAAAACCTCATTAATATCACCTAAATACTTTAAAAAACACCGAAAATATTTTTTTTCTTCAGAAAATTATAATTCATGAGATAAAGGATTCTTGCGGGTGAGCTTTATTTTCATATCCACCCTATTCACAAGCAATTTCTCCTGGAATGTGAAGTCTGTATACAAGCGTCCAAAACCCTCGTATATCTTCTTTTTAGAATTTGTAAATTTGTCCTTTATACTACTTTCGTCTTTATCTTCATAATAGCCCTGGGCAGTAAAACATGTATCCTTCGCTTCATTGGAAGAGTTCAGCACAGTTTCCAGATAGGCTCATAGGTTCCTGCCGATATGTTGACCTGATTTAAATATACATCACATTGTTTGAACATGGAGTGCAGAAAGTTTGTTTCAGGGTATACAGCATATTTGTCATCGCAGTCCGTTCTATCAGAATGGGCTATACGTAGTTTAACGTACATGTGCACACAGCTTGGATCAAAAAAGTAAGGGCCTGAGCTGGGAATCACGAATTCTAAGGAGCACTCGGGAAACTAATTGTGTTTAACGGATTAATTGTAATAAAGTCACTATGCTCAATAGAAACATCAGTTGGAGGCATGTCAAAGAGGGACAGCTCCGATTTACAACATTTGTGAACTACACGGATGGATCAAGCGTGCCATGACCAGTCAGAAATAATACCACCTCTCTCGACAAGGAGTAAACAGCCGATAACACCGGTCTGCATGAAAATCGATTTCTTTATTTTGAGTTGTGATTCTGAAGCAGTTCGCTGCGCTGAATTAAAAAATGCTACCAGTTTTTTTCTATACTCACAGTTTTAAAGTTATTAGCAAAACAATTTTGGGGCGTTTTAATTTTTTACCTTTTTTATCTTTAATTAATTTCGTTTTTTCATATTTTTCAGATAGATAATTCTAACATTACGTCTTTAAAATTTTAATAATGGCTTCTACAGGATGTACCCATAGTCCAGACATATTTTGTTATATTTGTGGTCGGTATGTTGTAAAACAAAGGACAAATGTAACGACCTTCATTAAGAGAGCTTATCATGCTTATTTTCGAATTAAATTAGGAGATCAAGACAAAAGTTGGGCTCCACACAATGTTTGTCTTACGTGTGTTGAGGCACTAAGGAATTGGAGCAAAGGTAAAAAGAAAAGTTTGCCATTTGGGATCCCTATGGTATGGCGCGAGCCTAGAAACCATACCGACGACTGCTACTTCTGTTCTTGCAATGTCAAAGGTTATAATGCAAAGAATAAAGAGAGCCTTCAATACCCAAGTCTTCCATCTGCAATAAGGCCGGTACCCCATGGTCCAGAAGTTCCTATTCCCCGCCCACCCGAGAGTCTGGATCAATACAATTCAGATTCTGATTCAGCTCCAAATCCAGACAATGATGATATTTATGAACAGCCAACAGCTGACCGAGATCCTCCTAAACCATTAACCCAAGCCGAACTAAATGACTTAGTCAGGGATTTGAATCTGCCTAAGGACACTGCAGAACTTTTGGGGTCTAGATTGCAGGAGAACAATTTATTGGCATCCGACACATACTTCGCTTGGTACAGAAATCGTGAGGAAGACTTCGTGCCTTTTTTCGAAGAAGATGGTCCCTTGGTATTTTGCAAGGACATCACAGGATTAGTGTGCAAGCTAGGCATCGAATACCAAACCAGTGACTGGAGGTTGTTTATAGATTCCTCTAAAACCAGTCTAAAAGGAGTGTTACTGCACAACGGTAACAAATATGCATCAATCCCAGTGGCCCATTCTACTCATTTAAAAGAGACCTATGATAACATGAAACTGCTTCTGGAAAAAATTCAGTATCAAAATCACAGCTGGATATTGTGTGGGGATCTCAAAGTCCTTTGCATGTTACTTGGGCAGCAATCAGGATACACTAAGATGCCATGTTTCATCTGCGAATGGGATAGTCGAGCACGTGACCAGCACTGGAAGAGGAAAACTTGGCCTCCTAGAGGATCAAAGAACATTTTACATGAACATCTAGTTGAACCAAATAAAATCCTCCTACCACCCTTGCACATTAAGTTAGGCTTGATGAAGCAGTATGTCAAATCATTGAATAGAGAAGGTGAGTGTTTCAAGTACATTTGTTCAAAATATCCAAAAATTAGCTACGAGAAAATAAAGGAAGGTGTTTCTATAGGTCCTCAGATTAGAAAGTTATTGACAGACGATCATTTCCTGAACACAATCACCAATAAAGAAAAAGAAGCATGGCTTGGTTTCAAAGATGATGTTGAAAACTTCGTGGGAAACTACAAAAGCCAAAATTATGAAAGACTGGTGGAAAATATGCTTAAAATGTTTTGCGCCTTAGGCTGCAACATGAGCCTGAAAGTTCACTTCTTATTTTCGCATCTTGACCGTTTTCCCCAAAATCTCGGAGATGTCAGTGAGGGGCAAGGGGAACGATTTCACCAGGACATCAAAACCATGGAAAGAAGATATCAAGGAAGATGGCATACAAATATGATGGCGGATTACTGCTGGTGTCTGCAACGAGATCAGCCTAACGCACAGCATAAGAAAACATCAAAGAAGCACCGATTTAGTCGTCATTAGTCAGATCTACCTTCGTAGTCTTAAGTCTTTGGAATAAGTCCTGAAATGTTTGCAAGTAAAGAAGGTAAATATATTTTGTTTCTTTCAGCTATTTTTGTATTCTTTCATAAACAAGCAATATGCTTGTCCAAGAGATAGGAGCTATTTAATTCTGCTTTAATTAGGTTTTACTCTATCACCTAAAGATTTCGTGCTACAAGGGGTGTTGTAATACCTCATCTGTCCCCAAATGTTAACCACCCATTGATGGGAGGGGAGAGAGTATTTTGCTGGGAACGGGACTGGTTGCTATATATATTTACCCTACATTATTATGTAAGCGTTACTGTAGACTATAACAACAAAATTCACCACATTAAACAGCACACCCATCATAAACATCGATACAACACTCAAGACATTTAATCAGATTATCAATAATGCAAACAAATACATACCCAAGGGCAACATTAGGAAATACAACCCAAATTACACTAGAGAAATAGCCCACCTCATAAGGCAACGTAACAACCTCAAACATAACACACAAACACCACACACAGAAGCCATAAAGCAGCAGATACAACAGCTCAACACAGAAATAAACAACAAACTCAAAGAAAAACAAACAGAAACATTCAGGGAATTCATAACAACACTAAACCACTCCACAGATACATACAGGCTATACAAGACTATAAACAGCATTACCCACTCTAACAGCGGCATTCACACCTCACACGCGGCTATCTGTCGCAGCCAAAATAATATCCCAACATACACACAACAAGCTAACATTCTAGTTAATCACTACGCAAAGATAAGTCACTTAAACAGAGACAACAACCAGAAACACGCAGACAAACAAACAGCCAGACACAAGAAAACCTACAGACTCGACACGACCATTACACCCTTCAATACAGACCAGACCACCAAGATCATCAAAAACATTAAAAATTCGAATGCTACTGGACCAGACAACATATCTAACATACACCTTAAACACTTGGGCCCACAAGGAATACTAGCTCTCACAAATATCAGCACATATTCATACCAACACTGTATTATTCCTGACATATGGAAACAAGGTAAAATTATTACACTACTCAAACCAAACAAAAATCCAACAGAACCAGCTTCCTATAGACCCATTACTTTACTATGCACACCTTCCAAAGTAACAGAAAGACTAATCTTACAAATCACCAACCCACACATACCACTATCGCCTACTCAACATGGATTCAGACCTCACCACTCAACCACGACATTACTCACTAACCTGACGCAGCACATCATGGATGGCATCAACTCTAGAAGACCAGCTCAACGTACACTATTAGCAACAATAGACATTAGTAAAGCATTTGATGCTATCCCACGCTTCCCTCTCATAAACAAAATACTCAACACAAACATGCACAATAACACCAAAAGGTGGCTGAGCAACTATCTCTCAGGAAGATACTCACATGTCACATTTAATGGCAAGTCATCCAAAAACAAGCTTTTTCCGAACGGGGTCCCTCAAGGCTCTGTTCTCTCACCAACACTCTTCAACTTATACATGCATGACATTCCAACACCCATAGATAACAAGCTTACCTTATCATCATATGCAGATGATATCACTCTAACATCCACCCACAACAACATCGACACCGCTACAAATAACCTACAAACATACATAAACAGTATACAAGACTGGCTCACACACAATAGACTCAAAGTAGCGCCCACAAAATCAACCATCACCTTGCTTACAAGCAACACAAAAGAACACCAGGTAATTCCACAACTTACACTAAACAACATCAACATTCCACACACTCACAGAACCAAAATACTAGGTGTCACATACAACACATCATTATCTTTTGCAAACCACATTCAGGACATTAAAAACAAATGTACGTCAAGACTTAACACGCTTACGGTACTAACAGGCACAAACTTTGGACACCAGCAGGAAACAACATCACTCATCTACAAACAATATATTCGCTCAGTTATGGACTATGCTAGCCTATGCTGGGCACCCATTATCTCAAACACACACATAAACACCTTACAAACAATACAAAACAACGCACTTCGTATCATTACAGGATGCACTCAAACAACACCAATAGAACACCTGCACACAGAAACAAAAATACTAAAAGTTAGGGAACATTTAGACATGAGGGGAACACAATTCATGGCAGCAGCGACAACTAACCCACAACACCCTTGCCACTACATGTACAATCATGCACCAACACCTCGCACCATTAAGGTAACACCAGAGAGACATTATAACGAAATACTCCATTCCATACCACGCCCCACAGACATCACACAGTACAGAAAACACATACACACACACCTAACCCACAAAGCACTGACACGACTCGGTCCGAATGCGGTCCTAGGTGCGAAGCCGCCGCCCATTAACAGGTCAGAGATCAGCCTGAGCAGATCGGATCGAGTTAACTTAGTACGATTCCGATGTGGACATCACCCCAACTTATGGACATATAAACACAGACTAGAAAACTCCATAGACGACACCTGCCACCTGTGCCAAGACACACCACAAACAATTGAACACATTATGACGGACTGTACCGCTCTAGCACAACAACGAACACAACACAACATCACGAGTGCGCTGAACCTCTGGTCCACTCCGGAGAGGGCGATCGGTTACCTGCGTGCCGCCGGCTTGCTCGATCAGGGTGGGCTGATCGGCTAAACAACAACAACAACAACAACAACAAAATTTATGGTTTAGCACAGTGGTTCTTAACCAGGGGGGCGCGCCCCCCTAGAAACAGGAATTTCTCTAATTGTATTTGTTATTCTCTTAACGAGAGCATGGGCTAATATTGAGAAGTTATTGAGAATGTTATTTTGATTGAAGGGGGGCGTGGAGGGAAGGACCAATTCCTAGAGGGAGCATGGTAGTAAAAAGGTTAAGAACCACTGGTTTAGCATGTGCAATCAAATGTTGGTCTCGATAAGATGGTTCACATTTGGGGATAAATGGGGGATTTATGACACACCCTGTAGTAAGAAAACCATACGTGATAGGAAAAAACTATCTATATTTTTGAGATCAGCGTACTCAAATTATATAGAATCACCAACTAGTTTGTAAAAATCGATCGACAAGTTTCAAATGTGTACTGGTGTAATTCATGAAAGCAATGTCCTTAGTTTACGTACGTCAAAAAAATGGTCAACCATAGGTTTCAGTCGCTTGAACACTTCTTTTTTGATGTCCTTTTACGTTTAACGCCACGTGCTGGTAACCCCTTCTTCCGGACAGCCCTCTTCTTCTTCCCACCACCGCGCATTTTTCTTTTTCCATCTTTACCGTGTTAGTGTGTTTTAGAGCTTATTTAGGTTTACCTCCCGCCATTATGTCTTCTGCCGTGTTAAGACCTGATTGTAGCGCTTTCCTCCCGAGGTATCTGACACCCATTTTCAGTAAGGGGACAGCCGTACGTAGTACGGTTGAAAAAATGGACCCAAGCCCACTACCACGCTGGTATCTCATACCTCGATAGACTGTGAAAGGCTTTCTGTCCATTGTAACTCAGTGCGTAAAAAGTGCAGCGTCATTGTTAAGCTCCCATCACCGAATTGGAAATTTTTTCCCCCAATCGTTCTTATATATATTGAGATATTGGTTATTAGATAAGTCGCATAATGCTATAATGGGGCCTGTCATATGTAATACTCAAGCCCTTCCCTCTATGGTTGGGAATGTGAGCAGTGCGCAGCAGGCGTGCCTGGGTATCCCAAACAAACTGGTGCTCCACTATATTGCTGTAAATATAGCACATATCTGGGGGTGTATAGCCAGCAACCAATTTCTCCAATTTCATCTGATACATTAGGCTGACCAAGTCATGTTGTACCTAGTGAAAGATATATCTTTGAAAGGTTGATCGATATCACCCCTCGGTTATAATTTTGAACAGCCCTTTGTCTTTAATATTTCTGTTAGCCTGTGATTTTAGGATTAGTGTATGTGCAGGGTTTTCTTTGTTTACGATGTTTACGATTTCGTATACTAAATCAGCCGTAAGATTTGAGTTTATTAAACTAGCGTTTAAGTCTCTCACAACATCCTCAGCCGCATCATAACGGCCAGGACCTAGTGTTAATACTGTTCTGTAATACTATGTATCCCCAATCCGTGCGATATGTATGGTTTCATCCCGAGTTACCCCGGCATTTTCACACTCATCAAGGTCTCTAAGAACCGTAAAAACGGGATCTTTATAATCAATATTTAAAAAGGTGTCCAGTTGAATTTCGCATATCCCCACCTCATACGAATCACGACCCAATTCAATGGGTCCATGGAGTTCTGTTACAAAGCAAAGTTGGCCAGGTTGTTGTTAGGATGTACAGACAGAGAAGAAAAGGCAGGTAGTGTGACGTAGAAATGGTTTGGCGCCATGTTGCATCGTATTTAAGCTTCATTACTGCATCAGCTTTTATATAGGTGTTGAAGCTTTCTGGGTACCGTAGCCATTTCACCAGGCACATTTTTCTCTCTCCTGACCCTTTGCTTCCTAAACTTTTTCAATTTTAAACACATTTTTTCGTAAATTAAATGTAACTTTCTGCAACTCCTCGCGGTGAAACCTCCTGCGATTTTCTCCCCATTCAAAACTTCAACGTAATACAGCATTATCTCGCCATTAGGTCTCATACCGCTAACTTTAAAAATCTAACGTGTCCAACCTTGCTCAAATCCCTTTGCAATTTTATTTCCCAAACGCTACAGCTTAATCATCGATTTTGAAAGGCGCAGAGTGTTGCGATGTTCTACGAATATCTCTTTTCACATCAGGCTCTGTGCGCGTAGCCGTACCTCTTTCTAAAATCTCGTTAGGTGTTGTCCCAATCGTGCGATGGTGTGAGCAGTTGTATGATAAAACTAGTGATTCCAGAATGTCTATATATCTGTATGAGTTTTTATGTGTAAAATAGTGGTTCATGCGTTCCTTTATGGTACGTTAAACTCTTTCAGCTAAAGAGGCCTTATATATAGAATTAGTAGTGTAGTAGCTGATATTAAACTCTGTCAGTATGTTCTGAAAAACTCAGCCTATAAATTCTTTCCCCATATCCGTACAAAAATAGCCAGGAACCCTGTTTTAGCCACAGATATCTAGAGAATACATCTATTATGAATAGGATGTAGCGGTAACAATCGTTATACATTGAATATCTTTGCATGTCTGTTAAATCTGTTTGCCAAATAGATTCAATCGATGCCGCTGTTGTCTTGGTTGTTTTAAACCTTTTTCTCACACACTAATGAAGTGTATAAGTGTCCTGCTCCCGCAAATACCTCTCAACATCTTTTTCCCTACTCCATCATTGTAAACTCTTCTGTACAGTTTATCAACTCCTCCGTAGGAGGCTGGAAGAGAAATGTCATAATAACGTCTTCTTAATATGTTAGCCATTTGCGTATTTTAGAGGCACGTGGATAGGGTTGACCGTTGTTGTTGTTTGACCACTCCTTTCTCCTCTTCAGAGGATGATGGCGTTCTCAGTTGTGGGACATGCGAGGCATGTTCCAAGTCTTTTAACCTGTTCAGATTTCGTATCAATGTTTTGTTGATATTTATTTGTTGTAGTCTTGCTTTAATATGCTTCCATCCTGATGGTGAGGGTCTATCCTACTTTCTCACCAGATCATGGACAACGTCAACGATATTCGAACCCTGTACCTTTGTTCCTTCCACAATGATCTCACCTGCCTCGGTCGAGTGTATGTTGGGGTCCTCACTCAATAGATTATAAAGACTTAAACCTTTATTCCTCAATGTATATGGGAGGCTGCTTTTTAAAACATGCTCGATATGTTGTGGGGCCGACCCGTTATTCTTTGGTTGGTCAGCTCTATCGTCGGACACAGGTCCTATGTCGCCATGCTCATCGTTGTCCGTGCTATACCTAATAACCACGGGGATCTCTGTCGGATTCTTATAATTTTCGTACTCTTGAAGAAATTTCTGCAGAGCTTCTTGATATAAGATTCTTTTCTCATCAGGTGTATTTTCACTGTTTAATAGAGCTAACAATTCGCTTTCCATTCTTTTAAGCCTGCTTTTACGGTTTCTAGTACAGTGTATGAACTCTTTGAACTTTGCAGTGAAGCATATACCTCGTGTGGAACCACTACCACTTTCTTTATTATATTAATCAAGTAGGTAAAGGCCCCAAAACTGAAAATAAGATGGGAAGGAATGACCCCCCCCTTCACTTTTTACAATAATTCGTTTTTTCTTCCCCAAAGTCTAACTTTTACGAGCGAGTGGACGTATTATGTTCTTGTAACGGCGTAGACGAGCCTTCTGAGGGGATTTCATTGATACATAACATTTTATAACGTTAAGACAGATTTCACATATGCATTTTAAAAAGTCGGAGTCGATATTTTTAGCAAACATCTGTTACAATACCCGGGGCAGGGGACGACAGATTTTTATTAATTCATGGTATTTCTTTAGCCTCTTTGTCATTCTGGAATATACACCGTTTCAGGCTCGTTTGGAAATATATTCGTTCTTACAAGCACCCTAAACGTGTTTCGCGGGTGAAGGTCACAAATCAAATATCCGTAACGTTGACTTGTAGCTTCTTTATAAACTTCCAAAAACTCCTTACGCTGATTCGGGAACATTTGATTGGTCAATACTCCAATTTGTGACATATCTCTACGTTGCGCGAATAAGACTAGATATTGTGTATTTAACCACACATCGCGGATGTATGTATTTTTGAAAAATAGATTCTGAATGATGAAGAACACGCTTATGTTAAGATGGTTGGAGAACACTGTAAATGTCTCGGCAAACGTTTTTTCCATTTCCAACATGAGATCGTCAATTACAATGACTGTATGTTCATTTCCTTTTAACGAATTAACGTCATGTACACCTTTGTGGAACAAAATATCATCTTGGTACTCGTTGAACACTGATTGATTCGTCGAATAGCACCATATAACTTTATGCACAAATTTTGATTTTAAGCATAAACACAATTTTAACACATCCTCTACGGCCAGATATAATACATGTGGACGGGCTTGTGAATCTGAATTTTTCTACAGATTCCATCTCTAACACGTCACAACCCTAAGTGGGTCATTTACAAAATATAATAAAAATTTCAGTAGTATTTCTTATATTCTAGTCTTGTTTTTTCCTCTTCAACAGAACCGTGAATGACGATGAGGTACAGCATCATGCCCCCATCATCGATATTACTGACGACCCCGACGATGGTGTAGTTGTGGTTACAGACTCTACCCCCGCTAACGAGCCCACACCAGCGACACCTGTACCACCACCACACGACAATTCAAAGCGTAGGCATGATAAAGAGCCTTCCACGTCAGGTATAAAGCGTGCCAGGAGTGCACCGGTTGTTAGACCCCAAGTAATAGAGCCCCCAACCCTCTACGTCTTACGACACAACTCACACAGTAGTTCCTTCCTCAATTAAAGTTCCTTAAATAAGGTTGTAGTCCCTTATTCCTGTTCAATTCCGGGTACATCCTCCACAACAGCAGCAGCAGTTTTGCGTTCTGTAGAGGATGGCATAACATTCGAGTTTGTGCGCGCATCTCCACCCCCACCCCAGCCCTGACTAGAAATCGTTACGTAGTCAGGGTTGACCCTGGATCCATGTATAGCAATGGTTTTGAACACGGACTACGGCGCGTAGTTGAACGTATTGTGGAGTTTGCCCTTCAGAACCGTGACGAATTTGAAGTCAGAACGAGGCTGGCTTTCGGGTTCGTGTCAGATGACGGGGATGTAGATGATTTTTGAGTAGTAATAGCATTCAGACGCTTGGCATCTGTAGATATAGAATATATATTAGGCCGTATATTGCAGGCCTCTCAAAGCAGTAGAGCCTTAAATATGGACAACTTCACGGTAGATATTGACCGTGTTTTCCGTGTTGCGGGTCATAGTGCCACACCTTATACTCTTAACTTCAATTCTCAGGTTATTTACAGGCGGCATATAAACGCCGCTCGTGGTTGCGGCTTTATAGCATTAGTCTTGGCCCGTATGTTTACTGGTTTACTGTACTAAATACACGGACGAAAAAAATTTGGTTGCCTACGATTGTGCAGCGTGCTCGTAAACTGGCTTCAGATTGCAAGCTTGAGTTTGATTGTAATATGGGTCCTGAAGAGCTGAGAAGGGTAGAGGAGGAAATGAATGTTCGTATAGTTGTATTTTGAATGGATACTCGTCGCAGTACTGTGTATGTTTTTAAAAGCAGTGTGAGAGATCGTACAAGACCTCTACTTATTTTAGAATTGTCAGATTCTAAAACATGTATGTTATATGAAAAACGATAAGCCTAAAAATAGACCTTGTATAACTGAACTACGATATAGAAACATATACGATTGCTGAAACCAAAGAGGTTTTCCCACATCTAGTTTAAGCCAGACTATCTGCGATGAGTGCATGGAGGTCGAGTGTGATGAGTGTCACAAATGTGGTAAACGGGCAGACGTTTTTAAAACGATTGTACACGACAGTCCCGTGAAACTCTTTGCATCCTATATTTTCAAGTTAGCGGACAAGTTCAAAAAATGACTGTATATTCTTGGCCATAACGGGGCAAAATTTGACACAGAGTTCCTTTATAAGGAGCTGCTTCAGCACGAGTCAACTGAGATATTTACAAGTGATCCCATTAAAAGAGGACACAAACTTATACAGATGCAAAGAGGTAATGTACAGTTTAAAGACACTTTATTATTCACAACTTGTAAATTAGCTAAGGTACCCAAGGTAATGGCGTAGCCGCCGAAGTTTCAAAAGGATATTTCCCTTACACATTCCTCACTAGCGAAACTTTAAATTACGTAGGGCTACCTTCAGCAAAACATTACTTTAACTATGAATGTATGAGTACAGTTGAACGTGAAGATTTTGACCGCTACTACAACAGTTTTAATGAATCTAATCCTTATAATATAACTGATGAATGTGAGTGTTATTGCGTGAATGATGTGCGCGTGCTTAGAGTATGTTTCCAGGCCTTTAGAAGGATGTACATAGACCGTTTCAAATGCGATCCGTTGCAAGTCGCATCCACGATCGCCTCATTGTGCTTTACGGAGTTCAAGAACAATTTCATGCCTAAAGACACTTTAGCCGTCATTCACAGAAACAACCCTCGCAGTTATGGGGACAAGGCTATTTACTGGCTCATACACATACAACAGCAGACAGGTGTATACATAAAGCATGCCTACAACACGGGGGAAGTACCCATTAAGGTTAATGGTCGTGTTTTTGGGTCGATGGTCTAAGCGAAAACCGTGCCACTGGTGAGAAGACTGTACTCCTTTAACGGCTGTTGGTGGCACGGATGCCCCATCCTGAGTGCGGGATCGTAGGAGATATCCACGGTAGATCTCCTGCCGACAGTCTTGCATGGACCCGCACCAGCGATCAGCTTATAGCCACCCAGTTCATTCACAAGATCTTGTGGGAGCATGAGTATGATGTACGGGTGGAAACAGATGGACAGTACGGTGAAGAGATAAACACGATCAAGCGTTCAATGGTGTTGGATCCTCTCAAATGTGGTGATAGCTTGTTCGGAAGGCGGACAAATCCCTTCAAGCTATACTTTCCACCTACGGAGGGCGTGAAACTCCATTACTACGACTTCTGTTCTTTATACCCCTTTGTGATGAAGAGCAATCCGTACCCCGTAGGTGCACCTGAAAAACTGATAGGACCAGCCCTGCCCACCATCGAGGGCACGTTTCATCAACTTATGGTGTGACTCATTCCTCCGCACCTCCCGTCAAGCCGACCCGCCCACCTGTGACTCAGTCATCTCAGAGCTTGAACGGACTGGACGTGCACTCCTCACAATATAATACAATGGAGCTTCCTTTGATCAACTTTCTCAGTGCTGTGTACGATGTGTCCCTGAAGAAGTCATTGCGCGTGTTCCGGTGTAAAACTGGTGCCATTAACTATGTACTTGAAACAACTTGTAGACAAACATACTCTGGTAAACGTAATGTTGTTTATTTAAGTGTTGAGGAGATGAATAGAGTCTTCGTGATAGTTCAGAAGTGGAGCGAGGATCGTTATAAAATACCTGGAGGTGTAGGTACAAGAAGAGAACAGATTAGTGATACCCCCTCATATGTCATTGTTTGTACGTTGTGTATAAATAACGATCAGCCATGCATTGATATACGGCTGATGTGGAAGAATGCGTCTGATAATAACGTTCTTGTCCCTTCCCGAAACCGATTCATCCTTGACAGAATGTTTGAAATCATCGGTTTCCGCAAGCTGAAGCCAATATTAGACGCGCGTTTAACGGATATAATTTATTTTGATACGGTTCTTGAATACGCATACACGCTCTGCTCGACGGATTTACCGAGTGTAGGAATGAACAAGGCGAGAATGGTCTAGAGCTGGATGCTTATTTAAAATGTTTAGACTCTTCGAAATATCATGAACTTTGGTACAAAGGACTTGATCGGTACAGGGCTGAGCTCGCCTACACCGTTCACCGTAAAGAATTGTTTCTTTATATAATGAGCAGCTGTCGTTACGACTTAGAACATTATTTCAACTGCCGCCATGCATTGTGAAGATGAGTTCACGATTGAAAAGCTCGGATCGGTAAAAATAAACCCTCGATTGGAAAGGAGTGCTTATAAACTTGAATTTAATAATAATGATGTGGCTAACGACGCCCTCTTTATGCGAGCTTTTGATTGTATGTGGCCGTGTTTAAAGATAACTTGCCAACCGAATGTAAAGTGGGCGCAAAAATAGTTTTGAACGAATTGAAGGCCCTTTACATCGAGTATAGGCATCCCTATAACTTGAGAAGTGAAATAATGTTAAATCGTATTTATTGCATAGTGTAAAGCAACAATGATGTAACTGTAGACTGGATCACGTTCGAGTTTAGTATTTTCGTTAAGCGCAGTAGACCATAAAGTGTATGTATTTTGATGGTTATATATTATTTTTTGATTATATATCTATAGTCTTCGTTCAACTTGTGTATTTCTTATACTATTATTATTTTTTATTGTATATATATTCCTCGTTCAACTTCTGTATTTCTTATACTATTATTATTTTTATTGTATATATATATATATATATATATATTTCACGTTTAAACTGTGTATGGAATGAACTAATTTGAGTGTATATTTATTTTCAGTATATTTCAAGAAATTATTTCCAATAATTCCTCTAAATAAACAGAATGATGTAATGTTATTTTATTTAATTCTTTTGGTTGTATATATAAACGATATTATTTAATTAAATAAATAAATAAATATATATATATATGTATACAAAGTGGCAGGTTACGCCTCCTAAACCGACTGACTGCTTAAGACTTCCAAGCGAACTGTCAAGAATATATGTTTAATTAAATAATTAGTGCAATCTGGCAAATAAAAAATAATAATGTGCAGCTGAACAATTCATTTACGCCTTCTAGGCCAGATTAAGCCCTCTAAGCCAACTGGCGGATTAAGCCAACTGGCTGATTTACACCTTATAAACCAGGTGCTGAAGCCGAGAGCTTTATTATGTGTCTGGTGCTTCCAGTCTGGTCTCCCCTACAGACTCTCCTCCTCCTTTCTCTCTTAAGTTAGGTATACCTCTTTGGGGGTGAGGCCGTCCCACCTCCTCCTCCAAAGCTCCCCCTTGATGCAACGTGGGAGTTTCCCCCAACCCCCTTGTTGCATAACCCCCTCCCATTTACAACATTATCCCCTTCCCCTTTGCAACACTGATCAACATTTGCAACATTGGAATTGCACTCCCATTTTGCACCCATACTACTTACGTCTCACTGTTCTGTCGGTTCGGAGGATGTTATATTTGTCAATTTATATTTCTTTTTTGTCAATACAGAACTCGCAGTTTTCACAGTTCGCATGGCAGTCTTTTAGATGGGTTTCCGTGAGGCATGCAAAATCTGCTCCAGTTTCTTGCATGAGTCCTTTCAGGTATAAAATTTTGTCAGGGGAATGATTTGATTTAAGGCCCTGAATGTAGGCTAGGATTATTTTTATTTTTTCTCTCGTTTTTACATACTTGTGTTTCCGATTCATTTCTCAGTGGTGGTGCTGCTTTCGGTACCTTGTGACCTCCGAGAATTTTCCTCTCTTTATCTGTTTCGATAACCGTTGTCCCGATATCGCGTGTACTGTCTTTCTTTTTGCCTTCTGTAGGGGTGTCCGATCCCTGTATTTGTCAGTTGGCTTTGTATTTGCTGGATTATATTCAATAGTTGAATTGTGTGGACTACATCTAAAAAAATTGGTAGCCCTCTTTGTTGCTGGTTTCGTCTCCTCACCTGTCGGGTTCCTTTGTGGGTGTGAGGGTGGTGGTAACGGCATTTTTGTCTGTATTTGCACCTCCCATATCTTGCATACGTGTTGCAGACAGTAAGTTGGTGGAACTTGCACTTTTTTTCAAATTTGCAATATCCTCTTGTGTAATGTGTATTACATGATATGGGATGTGCATAGATGCATTGCCCATCCCGATATCTGCAGTACCCGTTTGCGTAGTATTTACAAACGGTATTTTCTACGCTTCTACTTCTTGTTATCTGATTATTTTCTGTTCTTAATTTTCATAATTTATTATCATTATTTTTCTTTGGCTGTTTATTTCCTACGTATTTAGTTTTTATCTTTTTATCAATTTGCTCTTTGGGCAGTTTTACTACTCGCAACTTTTACTTATCTTTTTTCTTTCATCTATGTCTTCATTCTGTATTATATTGTTATTCGTTTTTATATTGTTATTCGTTATTTCCTCCTCTCTCCACCCGAATTTTCGTTGGGACATTTCCGGACTCCTGTTTCCCCATTATTTCCTCCTTTATTGTAACACTCGAATTTGCTTTCTCCATTTCTTTAAATACCGCAAAGGAGTTTACAGCCTGTGTACATGCGTCAGACAGATATTTTATTCCCATGATCTGTTTCGCGTTCAAGACGGGAGATATTTCCCTATCATCCCAATTCATGCAGGTAAAGTTGTGCAGTTTTTGACAGAAATCGCATCTTATTGCTGCATTTTCAGTTGTTTCCAGATTACACAAATTGTAGATTAAGTGAGAATTTGGACCCATGGTCATGCTATTCATTAATTATCGTAAAAAGAAATACACACAAATTATTTTTTTCTTTCCTTTCTTTCTCTTTTCTTTCCTTTCGATGGTCACGAGGGTTTTCTGACCTTTGCGTTTTATGAACTTTTTCCTGCCTTGTTTCAAAATTTCTCGAATGCCAACCGTGATACGGTTTAAATATATACGTTAAATTGGTGATAATTTATGTAAACTGTATTGCACTTCCTTAATTTTAATAAATTTCACTTTATAATTTATATGAATGGATTCACTGATACTTTATACACTTTCGAATCTAAACAGAACAAACCGCCGAATAGTTTATGACCTTCTTATTTGGGTGTTAATACAGAGAGACACAACATTCCCCACAAGGTACAAGCATACTATATATATATATATATATATATATATTTCAACTTGTAAATGTTACTGAACAAAACTGCAGAGGCCTATTATTATTATTATTATTATTATGATAATTATTATTATTATTATAATTATTATTATTATTATACATATATGCAAAAATCACAATCTTAAATCAGGTGCAATTACAAGTTATATAAATTATATTTTGAAAGTTTCCATAATATTACGCCATATATATATATATATATATATATTATATATATATATATATATACTATATATATATATATATATATATATATATATATATATATATATATATATATATATTAGGGTGGTTGCGAAAATAAAAATTCTAAATTTTACAGATCTTACCCCCTACATTTGTTTTATATCTAGAGATAACCCTGGATAAAATTTTAGTTAAATCAAATAATATTTAGAGGTCGCTCAACAACGCAGAAGTTTCCTAAAATAGACCAAAAAATGTTGAATATCACGAACGTTCTTGTCACTTTCTGATATGTATTTTTATTAGTTTTTCAGAAAATATGGAAGAAGCTAAACCATCTACATCAACTCGTGGTCAATCACCTGTCAGAACCCCTGAAAAGATGAATTATATCTACTAGGGCAGCCAATAAAGAACCCTTTGTCCGGGAGCAAGCTTCTCTCTCAAGGCGAAATATTGCAACGATTCTTACACCTTCACCTCGAAGAAAGGAAGATGGTGAAGGAGGCAGAAAAAACTGTTATTAGGGAAATAGCCTCCTCCTAGATCAAGGCCAGAATTCCCATGACCCAAGAGTACAGTGCGATCGCAAATTTGACAAACTCTTTAAGGCGTGGCAAGCGCTCAAGAAAAACACAGTAGCGCAACGAAACTGATTTCAAAAATATATCTTTAAAATGTTCGATATCGCCCAGACCAACGCCATAGACCTAATAACAATACAGGAGGATCGGGATTTTCTGGAGCTCCAGCGGCAGAACTGACAAGGCCGCATGGGTCGCATTGACACATTACTTAGCAAACAGGAACGGAGAAAGAGTGTCACGGGCCCCGGGGCAAAACTTATTTACGGGCCCCCTAACAAAATTTTTATTATACATTTATATTGCTTTTCTTTGCATTATTTATTTAGCATATATTTAAGAATTATGATACTACTTGTACGCATGGAGGCATAGAAGGACAAAACATTATGCAAAATATTGGGCTTTAAAAAGGATACCGTGAAATAAATGTTTACTTACGACATCAGAACTTGACTTTTCTTGCCTTTCTTTCAGCAAATTCATTAATTAAATCCTCAAGTTAATATTTCTAGCTATCTTGTTTTCAATTGATATAATTGAGAGTCCACTTAATCTTTTTTCATTCATAGAATTTCGAAGATAGTTCTTTATTAGTTTAAGTTTTGATATTTATTTATATATTTATTTACTAGCTTTGTTGTTCTCTCAAATAACTTCTCATCACTTGTTGAAACGACCCGGGCCCCCCCAAAGGTCCGGGCCCAGGGGAACTGCCCCTCCTGCCCCTAGCTAGCTCCGCCCCTGTTAGCAAAATAGAGAGCCGGAGTGAGGAGAGAGAGAACAACGTCATTTCGAACACAAGTCAAAAATGGAAGAAGAAGCTCGCCAACTTCAAGCTAAAGCAGTCCTCAAGTGATACAGATAATGTTGTGCCTCCACCTCCAAAACAGAGACGACGTAGCCGTCGTCCATTGCATGAACTGGATCGAACAACTGTTGCTGCCCTCCATCGAACCAAGACGACAGACCGAAGTGCTGCTTTTGTCCTCCCTACATTTGCATTATCCCTCGGTCACGATGTGAAGTTGCTGATCCTCAGCCGGTCTTCCATTAGAAGTGCTCGTATCCTGTTTCGTACAGATATTGCAGAGGAGATTCGGAGAGACTTCCAAGTTAATGTACCCTTGACCGTTCATTGGGATGGCAAAATCCTACTGGACACAACGGAATTTCAGAACAGACCTTCTCTGTGTTGGTGTCGGGAGCTGGCGTGAGTAAGCTCCTTGGTGTTCCTAAACTATCGTCAGGAACTGCAGAATCTCAAGCAAATGCAGTCATGCAATGCCTCCAAGATTGGTGCATGGAGGAACAAATCAAGATCATGCCATTTGATACCAGTGCTAGCAATACTGGAGGATTGAGTGGAACGTGTATTCGACTCAAACAGAAGCTTAATCGCTCCCTTTTTCATGCTGTTTGGCGGCATCATGTACTTGAAGTGGTGTTAGAAAATGTTTTGTAGAAACCATGTCCTCAAAGTCTTCAGGGCCTGAAATTCCCCTCTTTAAGAGGCTCAAAGATCAATTTGGTACTTTCGATCACGGTTTCAATCGCACAGAATGACTTGAAGCGGGCAGATAGAATCCATTAGGGAGACAATCATCTTCTCTCTCCACCAATTGAAGGAAAACCATGCTCGAGTTGATTACAGGGAGTTACTTGAGTTCTCTCTAATCATTCTTGGCGAGACCCCATCTCGTGGCATTAGCATCCGATAGCCTGGAGCTCTCCACCGAGCGAGATGGATGGCTCGACTGATATATGTTGACAAAATCTTCCTCTTCAGGCAACAGTGTCGACTTGCTGCTCGGGAGGCAACTGGGATTCGCCGTTTCGTCCTTTCCGGTTTGATGGTTTATATCCAGTCCTGGTTTACAGCATCAAATGCAATCGAGGCTCCTAGAAATGATATTGAGCTTATCGGAAGGATTATAAAGTTCCGAGATATTGATGATTCGACTTCACATGTGGCTGCAAAGGCCCTGTCTCGCCATCTTTGTTATTTAAACGAAGAACTGGGAGGTTTTGCCTTTTTCGATTTCCCGATTTCCATCGATGAGAAACGTAAGATGGTAAAAGACTTAGATGAGGAGGGATCTTCTGATATACTCAAAAGTGTCAATTTGAATGTCATGGGGCTACGGGGTCTTACGAGATTCCTGAAATACATAACTTTGTTACTTCGGACACGAAGAGATTATTGACCAGTCTGGATATCCCAATGACCTTCACTGAAAAAGATCCCTCCGTTTGGGGCGAAGACGAATCGTGGAAGAATGCCCAAGACGTTGTACATGTCATTCGAGTCGTTGATGACCTCATTCAATGAATCAACAACCTGCAACTAAGAACAGAAGCAATACCTTCTCCAAGTGGTAGAGGACCACCGGAAGCGCTTCCCCAAAATCTTTGAACCTTTGAAAAGATTGCTCAGTCAAACATAATCATTTGCTATTGTCTTGCTTATATAATTTTCAGTTGAAGCAAAAGTTTGATTTATGATGTAAATATCATCTATTTTGTTTTGAAATGTAAAAGGAGATGTCATTTACCATTTTCTTGCATGCACATATTTTCTTAATTGAAGGAAGAGCAATAATTATTTTGTAAATGTCATATATTTGTGTTTAAAAAAAAAGAGGCCAGTTGTCGTTTTTTTTATATTTAGTATACTTTTAGTTAAATCAAAAACTATATCTATGTTATGAATATAATTTATTTTATTTTTTATGATTGAACGAAATTTTCTAAAATGCTTTTAGCCTCATTTAATTTTCATGCAATAAAGAAATTATGCAGTTCTCTGTCGAGCGGATAGTCGGAAAATTCAAGTGCTTTCAGCGACCTTAAAATATCATTTGATTTACATTATATTTAGCACAAATAATGTTTTAATAAATGGTAACAAAATGAGGGTTAAGACTTAAGATATTTTCATTTTTAAATTTCACCTCTGTAACTAAAAACAACCCTAATATATATATATATATATATATATATATATATATATATTATATATATATATATATATATATTATTATATACTGTGTGTGTGTATAATATATAAATATATATATAATATATATATATATATATATATATATATGTTAACCCCTCCGTCTATGGCCCTTAGTCGGTTCGGAATCGACGGGGGTTCTAGTTAGGAGGCAGCAACGGATATTTCTTCTATAACATTCTATTTCTTTTCGGTCGCCTCTTGTTAAACTCTTGGCTACAGACTCGCCAGACTGTTATGCCAATATCTTCTATGGTGCTTGGGTTGTCTCTTTCTCTCGCTTTATGGGTCGACGATTATTAATTCTTCTCTTGCTATAATACTCTGATAATACTCTGATACTTTCTCTGAGACTAAAATTATCGATTTTTCTTTTATAACTTATCGACTTTACTGACTAAGTTCTTCTGAAGAGAGCACGGCTCGAAGGGGAAAATAAAAAGTTTCTCTTACGGTTGTTTACTTCTAAAAATGTACAGGTAGTGCTCTGAATTTACAGGGGTAGAGGTTCGACCTCTTTCGACCATGGCTCAGGCCGGAATCTAAAAAGTTAAGGAGGCAAGGGGCCTCTGCCCCCTCCTCGCAGCGAAGCTGCTAACAAAGGAGTCGTAATGAAGTGCTATAATGAAGTGCAATAATGAAGTGACTTAATTTTTACAAATACATGTATAATGTAAACCTAAATGTTGGGGGAAGACAGTTGAAGGTTAAGTTACCCACTTTTAAACACATGATCAGATGTTTGAAAAATTCCAAATAAAAATAATAAAAAAAATAAAAATAAAAACTAATTTCTATTTTTCGCCGAGTCTACATTTATGAAGACGATATCATTTCGTAATAGTACATAGGTACAATTTAAGTACACCACTGAGCACATTTTCGTTTTGGTCTATTACAATTATGATTACAATTACCAATTAATTCATATTCACTTATTGTTTAATTACACTTCCATTTAAAGTACATTCTTACATTACCGTATATATTAAATCATTACATTTAATTACAGTTTCAATGAAGTACATTACAAGTTATTATTAATTACAGTTTCATTAAAGTACATTGTTATATTAAATTAAAGTATTACAGTTAATTGCAATTAAACAGTTACTATAACTTTTTTTTTTTTTTTTTACAGTGTTTCATATTAATAGACAATTAAGATGTTAGAAATATAATACAAAGTACATGGGCACATACGGTATGGATTTATATACAACATATGTTATAATATGTTATAAATTTGAAATCAGAGGGACAGGAGGTTTCACGTTTTCAGATGTTTGATTTATGCTGATTTGCGAATTGCGTACACTTGCATAAGCGTTTATGAATATCTTGCGAGGGGTGAACGCACATGAAAAAAAATAATAAAAAAAACAATACGAGAACGTATTTGAGCGTTTTCGAACGAATGCAAAAGTTTTGCGTTTCATAGATTGACACGAGTAAAAATGAATATTTAATAAAATTTATATAGGATAATGATCAAGGGGAATTAATGACGGAAAATGTGACGTATGGATGAATATGGTTGAATAATAATGTTTATACTACATAACACCACAACATTATTATTAAAGAATTTACCATACATTGCATACGGAAGATGTCCATATACTAAGCACGTGATTTAGTGTACAAGGTATGGGAAACGTAAAGAGAATTAAGTTATTTTATGACGTCATAGTGTATAAGTCATTATTAGAAAGATTTACATGAACGAATTAGAGACAGAGTGGGTATCAATGACTAAGAAGTACAACTGCGGGTTCCAATCCTGTTACATGCAATGTGTATGCATAATCTAGGGTCGAGGGTGAGATGGAAGACAATCATAATTAATTATAATAAATTCTATAACAATGAAAAATGGAAAATAGATACGACTAAACCACAGAAATGGTAGATCATAGGGTTGTGACACAAACAAAAATAGGAAGCTACAAATAAAGTTTTTAGCCAAAACTCGCTTAGGCAATTTTGGTTTCTTATGTAAAAATGAATATGGATTATTCATTGTTCATTTTTACATATATATATATATATGCTGTGTGTATATATATATATATATATATATATATATAACCTCGTTAACCTCGTTTAGGTTCCGTGTGTTGGTCTCTGTTCACATGTAGGTCAAGCTGGTGGCCCCGCCTCTAGGCCTGGTTTGTTGGAGGAGCGAGTTGCTCTCTTGCGCTCTCCATCGCACATAGCCAGGTTCACCCGGCTCATCTGGTACCGTCCTGAGCCAGGCATCTAGTATTCTCTTGAAGACTTCAACTTTGACCCCTGTAACGTTTCTGAGGTCCTTTGGAAGCTGTTTAAAAAGTCTTGGCCCCCTGACAACGAAGCTATTTTCCTTTAATGTTGAGGAGGTCCCTTGTCGGGTCTTTACTTTGGGAACACTACACATTCTGCCTTTCCTATTTTCCAGCATTGTTTGGATGGTAATTGAGTTTAGTTTTAGGTTTGGTACCAGTTTTTCGATCATTTTCCATATGTAGGGAGTACAGATTTAGTTTACGTAGTCTTTCGCGGTAGTTGATGCAGCCATCAATCTTGGCTGTGAAATATCTTCGTTTCTTCTAGTTTATTAATTTCTTCCTTTTTATATGTGGACGTCAAAAGTGAGCAGTATTTAAGTTTTGGTATGATCAGTGTTCTCAGCAGGGCAATCATTAATGTCTTGTCCCTTCTTATATACATACATATATATATATATATATATACAGTGGAACCTCGCTTAACGAGTGCCTCGTATAACGAGAAATTCGTATAACGAGCCAAAAGAATGGGGGAAAATTACCTTGCATAACGAGCGACACTTTGCTTAACGAGCAAAATATTTCGTCAAAATTTAAAGCGTAGACAAAAACAAATGTCTCTAGACAGTTTCCTCGTGAAAAAGGATCCAAAAGAAAGTGAAAGTGCCTCTAAAAAATTTAAAGCTAGTGACTGTGAGCTCGTCGAGAATGTTATTGCATTGAACGAAGACGATTCTCCTCCTTCCCCTCAATAACCCTCTCCTCCTCCCCTGTCTCTTCATTTCCTTTGCGTGCGTCAGGAGCACCTTCTCTCTTCGTAAGTTATTTATAAATTTCACCGTTTACTAATTATTTACATTCTCTTTTGGGTTAATTTTTATTAATAATCTTTTCATTTCATGCAATAATAATTTAAAAAACGCCTTTAAATATCATTATAAATATTATTTTAAGTATTTTTTAAGCATGGAACGCATTATCATATTTTACATTGATTCCTATGGAAAAAATTGCCTTGCTTAACGAGCATTTTGCATAACGAGCACAATTCGGGAACGAATTATGCTCGTTAAGCGAGGTTCCACTGTATACATAATGGAGAACCTAGTCCCTAATCTTACTCTGAACCCTGTAACTCCCCAAACAACGGTGGAAAGTAGAAAAGGAAGAGTGTGTCGTGTTCCCAAATTAAAGGCTAGACAGGGAAGACCCTTAACCCTGAAAGAAAATAGTTTTGTTGTGAGAGGCCCAACACTGTTTAATCAGCTGCCCAAAGACCTAATGAACACGAATGGTGTTGCAGTGGACATCTTCAAAAGAAGATTAGACGCCTGACTCAGAACAATCCCCGATGAGCCGGGCGTACCTGGCTATGTGAGGTGGAGAGTACAAGAAACCAACTCACTACTTCACCAGGCCAACTCGAGAGGAGGGGCGACAAGTTTGACCTTCGTGAAATGAGGAATCATCGCACGGAACCTTTAAAAGGTTGAAAGGTATATACAGTGTATATATATATATATATATATATATATATATATGTGTAGAGGTCAATCAGGGAAATTCCTTTCCTCGTCGTTTGCAAACATCTGGGAATCATAAGGAATCCAAAAACACGTGGTTTTCAGGGGGAGAGAAACAAAAGGACGCTTGTTTCTTTTCCCCAAAAGGCCCGCGAAAAGTTAGCGTCTTACGAGCCAATATAAGCCAGAGTTCACTGAATCTCGCTCTCACTCTGCTAGTTACTCCTTCTCGTGAATCTCTCCTTTCACGTTCGCCACTTCGACCTCAGCCGGTCTCAGTCCTTCAAGCAACATCTCAACTATACATGAAAAGAATCAACACTTGAGGCGACTCTACAATTTCATCCTGCAAGAAGCAACATCACTGCTGTAGGCGTTTCCGTTGGCCCCTTTTCAACAAGTCTCTACCGGCCCTCAACACTCCTCTCGCCGGTAAGGCCAGTCCATCTGCAGAAACAATCCTTCGAAGCCCAGGTCCGTAAACCTTCTAGTTGGCTTCAAGCCACAAACCTCACTTTGCTCTTCACTCATCCTTCACCACAATTCGATCGGCGCCAGTTCAATAGGTCTCTCAACAGGCCATCAGCACATCCTCCTGCCGGTAGGCCTACAGTTTCCAAAGTCATCTACGGCGAAACGTAATATGGTCAACCTTCACGTAGGGCCTCAACAGTTTCCAAAGTCATCTACGGCGAAATGCAATACGGCCAAACCTTCATGTAGGTTTCTTCAGTCTCCAGAGTTATCCAGCGTCGCGGTAAGTCTCTTGTCGGCCCTCACTCGGCTTACAGTGTTTCGTTACGTCGTGCTTCCACAAGCTCTGCCTAGGCCCTAAAAGTGTCTTTAATACCGTTTCAAACTAACACTCCCGTTAAGACCGCAGTAGGCCTATTAAGTGTTGTAGTAATACCGTAATTTTGTATCACTCTGTTATTGTGTTCATTCGTATAACTTACTTTTTGCATCTGATTGTTTATGTGCACTTTTATGCATTTCATTCTTAACGACCTAATCCATTTACTGTACCAATCGTACTTGCATTATTTCAGTTATCAATAGGCTTCATTACTTTCTGTGTTCACCTCTGCATATCTCATTAGCCTACCTGAATTAGGGTACTTACTTAACAATTAGACTTTATAACCATTCCGTATTGTCAGGGCCGCCGAGAGGGCGGGTAAGCCGGGATAAATCCCTGGGGCCCGGGAAAAGCAGTTAATCGAATTAAATGGAACGCTAAAAATAGGAACGTAGAGCAAAAGTGTTATAGATATTATTAATCGATAACTATGGAAAATATTTTCCTACACAATAAATAAATTTGAGAATAAATTATTTTATAATTATACAATGCGAGATCCATGCGCCTCATCTCCCCCCTTCCCCTACTCTTTCCCAAAAAAATTCTATACAAAGATCATGTATGGTGTGTGTGTGTGTGTGTGTGCAGGCCCACCTAGAGGGTGGGAATACCGTGGAAAAAAACCCTGGGCCCGGAAAGAGGGGGGATAAAATCTAAAAATATCAATAAAGTAATTGATTAAATAACACAGAGGAAACATAATTAATGAACATACATTTTATAGAGATTATCATAGTCAAACCGGAACATAAAATATTATCTGCCGTCCACCAATGCCCAAGACCGACTGACAGATCTGGGAACCATTGTAATTAAAAGCCAGTTAGCCGGTACTTTAAATTTCATCACAAGCATTTACCACTTTCCTAGAGAGTAGGCAAAGAAAGTACACTTCTAATTATGAAAATCTTGCAGTAAACAATTGTCTTGCCTGCATGGACTGGTACTGCATTTGTAAATTATATGGTGATAGAATTAGTATAATTGATTCTAAAAATGAAATGGTCATTTTCTTCTGAGTTGTTTATTCATACTGTATGTTTTGAATAGTGGCTTGGACATATAATCAGTCTGCTTGTTATGTACACAAAAAACGTTCATAATAAAATACTGAGTAAACAGGGGAGCCCATATACCAATCCTTTCCCGGGGGCCGGAGCAGCTCTCGGCGGCCCTGCTTATTGCTAAGAGTCAGTCATCTTTAGCATAGTATAAATGCCTTTATATAGTTGTTAATCACTACAAATACCGTTACTGAATTGTTAATCACTTTGAACAAATAATTGATTTATTTTCCTAATTAAACACAAAACAACAAAGTAATTTCTCTCTCCTTATTAAATATTGCTTGTTTGGCTGTAGGCCAAGCTGGTGACCCTAATTATTAATTTCAATTTTATTCAAAATTATAGTAAGTCTACTTTCTTAGCCACATCAAATCGGTGATCCGTAGGCCAATATAATATATATATATATATATATATATATATTAGTGATGTAGGTCGCATCCGCATCCGCATCCGCGGAACATCCGCACATTTTCTCGCATCCGCATCCGCATCTGCATCCGCACTTTGGACTGCGGATGTCGTGCGGATGTGGACCGTTGAGATAAAACGTCATTAATAAGCGGAAATTATCAAATTCTACTATAATAATAGAATTAGTTCATTGTGCGCAAAAGTGATGCAAGCAACAAGACGAGAGGCTGTTCTTGTATGAAGTTACTCTCTTGCAACCTACTTAGATCCACGTTACAAAGCTAAGTTACTTTCACCTAGTACATTAGAACGAGTTAAATCATCACTTGGCAAAGCAGTTGAAGAGCTTCAATCTCTTGAATCTGTCGCTTCGCCACCCACCAAAAGAATAAAAGTTTCAGTGACAGAACCAACACCTTCAACAAGCAAATCTATCACAGAATCTCTCTCTCAGTTTCTTGAGTCAAGCAGCGATGACGAGACCTACGCGATGTCAAAAGATGTAGTAAAAATGATCGAGAGCTATCACCAAGAAAAACGCCTGGCTGCATGTGACAATCCTATTAGTTGGTGGAAAAATACGCAGAATATCTATCCATACTTGAGTAAACTTTCAAGGAAACATTTAGCACGTCCTCCAACAAGTGTACCAAGCGAGAGATTATTTAGCAGTGCTGGATTAATATATGATGAAAAGAGAAACAGACTGGCAGCAGAAAAGGCAGAAAAATTAATGTTCCTGAAGCATAACCTTCCTATAATTAAGTTTGAATATTAAACGATGAACATCTTAGTTTACTTTATTTTAATTACTCATTTATAAATATGCCTCATAAAACTTTAAACTTAATATAAATAGTTATCAAGCTAATTAAAGATCTCTTTCTATAAGGGTGGAGGTTAGGGAAAGAGGTCGGGTAACACAATTATGGTTTCTAATTGTGGCTGAAACTCAACAAAATATAACGAATTTATTTGCAGACGAATTCACTAATTGATTTCTATATTAGTTAGATGCTTGCTATTATTTTATATGTTCAGGGAAAAGTACAGCAATTATTGTACAATTAATCAATTATACTACATTATAGCTACAGCTCTCTCTATATAATAATTTATTATATACGTTGAACACAACAAATCTCGAATATATCCTAAAAAATAACGAAAATGTAGACATCCGCATCCGCATCCGCGGATGTTGAAATCAAACATCCTCATCCGCATCCGCATCCGCGGATGTGGAAAAAATGACATCCGCTACATCACTAATATATATATATATATATATATACACATACATATACAGTATATATGGGATGAATTTCAGAATTAAACACGTGAAATGAATGAATGATGCAAACCCACCCACAAGAAAAACAAAAATGATTTAATGGCCTTTCGTGTATTCAGAATTATTCCCTGATGAGTTGTACTTCTGAATACACGAAAGAGCTTGGAATCTTTTTTCTTTTTCCTTGTGGGTTTGCATCATATATATATATATATATATATATATATATATATATATATATATATATATATATATATACACAGGGCGTCCCAAACAAATGTATACACACTTTAACAGCTGATAGCTCAATTGATGTTTCTTTCTTTCTAAGTTAAACCCGTTAGAATTAATAATGGCAGTCAGACTAAGCTTTGAACAAAGGAAATTCATTCTAAAATGCTACTGGAAGTGTGAAAACGCAGTTGAAGTGCAAAGACAGTTTAGGAGGGAGTTTCAAACAGATCCACCAACGCGACTTACCATCACTCGAATTAGAGATAAGTTTGAAGCCGATGGAACTGTTCAGAATGTCCACAAGAAGCGTTCCGGAAGACCACGGACATCGACAAGCCCCACAAAGCAAGAAAGAGTACTGGAAACGTATCACCAAAGTCCAAGAAAATCTGTGCGGCAAGCGAGTCGTGAGGTAGGAATTTCAGAATCGTCTGTCCAACGCATTTTGAAGCGCTGTCAATGGAAAAGTTACATTCCAAGATTAGTCCATGCTATTAATGAAGATGATCCGGACCGAAGAGTGGAGTATTGCGAGTGGTACTTGGCACGATGTGGATGTGGATTGGACGAAGGGGTTTTGTAGAATACCCTCCGCGTTCACCAAACCTCACACCACTAGACTTTTTTTTATGGGGATACTTAAAAGACAAAGTCTACGCTATAAAACCTGCAACAGTCGCTGAATTGAAAGCAGCCATTGAACGAGAATGCACACAAATACGAAACGAAATGTTTCGTGATGTTTGCGATTCCATTGCTTCGCGTTATCAGCAGTGCCTGGACCAGAACGGACGTCAGTTTGAAAACAGGCGTTGACAAAACAATTAAATGATGTCTGTAGATTCTATTACATTTTGAAAATGAAATGTATTTTAATAAACACTGCCTTTATAAGTATTTTAAGTGTGTATACATTTTTTTGGGACGCCCTGTATATACAGGGTGGGCCGTAAGTTTCCATACATAGGAAAAATTAAACGTTTGTTTTTATGTTTCAGATACCCTAAGAATATGCGTTTGACGTAAGATCTTATTTACTGATGAAGCAAATTTTTACGTCAATGGAGAGGTTAATCGGCAAAACATACGTTATTGGAGTAATGCTAACCCTAACTGGCTGAGTCCGACGAAGATGCAAGGTGCCGGTAAAGTGATGGTGTGGGCCGGGATATGGGGTGACAGAATTATTGGACCAATTTTTGTCAGTGGAAATCTTAATGCCGAAAGGTATCTTAACATGTTGCAAGAAGAGATTTTCCCATCCCTGCTAAACGAGGAAGGTAACTTCCCAGTTTACTTCCAGCAAGATGGAGCTCCACCTCATTATGGTCTTCACGTGCGTCGGTATTTGGATCAGCAGTTTCCGGATGCTTGGATTGGTCGGCGTGGTCCTGTGGAGTGGCTTCCCAGATCCCCAGATCTCACCCCCCTTGATTTCTATCTTTGGGGGAACTTGAAGGCCATGGTGTATCAGGAAAAGATACGAGACATAAATCATCTAAAGGAACGTATCACCAACGCCATTACAAGCATAACGTCAACTGTGCTAATGCGTGTTCATCAACAGTGGGGAACACGTATTGAAATGTGTTTTCAAAACAATGGCAACCATGTAGAGCATATTATATAAATAAAAATGGTTGTCCATAAAAAAATGTTTCTTTTTCCTATGTATGGAAACTTACGGCCCACCCTGTATATATAAAATTTGCCTCATTTATCTGTATTTTTATACAGATAAGAATACAGATATTTTGGTAAACATGTACTGTTTACCAATACTTTTTTTCTATTATTTCGAAGACTATCTCAATTTTCATTTATAATTACAAAATTAACTAAATGTAACTTTAGTTTATTTTCCACTGTTTCTACTTATTTTTTTATTTTCTTTTGCAAAAATAGAAATGAATCTCAAAGATTTTTTGCCTGAAAAGCCGTCATACTTCCCAACGGCATATTCAGATACCAATACTCTGAATAGACTACTTGCCACTAAAAATACAAAATTAAACGTTATTCAGGAAACCTATATCGATGTGATGTATATCTAATGCAATGTATTCCTTGGAATAAAAATAATATGTATGAAATGAAATGAAAATGAAAAGGTTTATTAGCAGACTATAGTCCATATGACAAATATTATTAATACAATGACAGTTCACATACAAAGGATAGAAATATATACAGTTGATTAGAAATAATACAGTAATGTTCAAGTTAAGTGGAGCTACAGACAGACGTTTTCGTACCAAGAATTCCATAGCTTAGGCCTTAGAGGATAAACGGCAGGACTCATGGATAGCTTGGATAATCGGGTTGGTTGATTTCTTAATTCTTTGCATTAGACTGTATTGAGCACGTCTTGTTACCTCCGGGAAGCTCGGGATATTGTGGGTAGCAAACATTTGCGAAGCTGAGCATCTCTGAGGTAATTTATGTAAGAGTCTAAAAGACCTGTTGTACAGCAAATTTAGGGTTCTGCCAGAACCTTTTTTATAATTCACCCAGAGTTGCTGTCCGTATATATTACTGCAGAAAGTACGAAAGAGAATGTCTTTAGCTTCACTTGTACAGAACCGAAAGTTCCTTATAGTCATATTCGCTTTAGCACAAAGGCTTCGAGATTGTTTTATTATATCCGAGTCATCACTCAAGGAGCTGGTAATAGTTTGACCCAAATACTTAAACTCTTGTACTTCCTCAATTACTTCACCTTTCATTTTAAATCTAATACCAGCTGGCTGATTACAGCTTTTAGGATGAAATTGCATACCTTAGTTTTTGTAACATTAAAAAGAATATCATGTTTCTGCGAACACACTTTGCAGACTTTTAGTAGCCGATCCAGACCTTTAACAGAGGGACTTATTAACACCATATCATCGGCATAAACTAAGTTATCATATTTATCCTTGTGTTATTTATAGAACATCCCACTGTTGCCTCATTAAGTGAAGCAATTAATCCGTCAATATACACATTAAACAGCATAGGGGAGAGCAAGGAGCCTTGTCTCATCCCACAAGAGGAGCCAAAACATTCGGATAGTACGTTGCCCCACCTAACGGTAAAAAATTGGTGGGAATAGCAAAATTTCAATAAATTTAATATGTTCATGGGAACCTTCCTGTCTTCTAGTTTTTTAAATAAAACATTGTGGTTCACTCTATCATATGCCTTACTTACATCTAGGAAACAGCTATAAATAATTGAATTACTGTAAATGTATTTAGATATTGTTTCTTTAAGTACATACTAGATACACAGGTCTGTGAAGTGGTACCTTTTGAAACCAAACTGAGTAGATGTTCATAGGTAATCATTTAATCGGAGTAACAAGAGATTTTCTAGTAGTTTCGAGAAGCAGGAAGCGACAGCAATAGTCCTGTAATTATTGCTGGATAGAATACAATATACTCAATACAGAAACAAATTAACTAAATTAATCAAAATTGCAAAATATAACTATTATAACAATCAATTTTCCAAACATAAAGGAGACATGAAAAACGCTTGGACAACCATAAACAATCTTCTCGGAAAACAAATTAAGAAAAATTCAATAGAGAAATTAAATGTTGATAATAAAGAAATTACTGATGATACTGCTATTGCAGACTCTTTAAATGCACACTTTACTTCAATAGCGGATAAGCTTCGCGCACAATTCATAAATAATGATCACTCACCTCTAGAACATATGCCACCCAGCCAACTAAATTCATTTTCTTTTGTTCCTGCTACCTCTACTGAGGTCCAGAATATTATTGGTAAATTAAAAAATACAAAAAATAACATTCATAACATTCCTGTACCTATATTGAAACTTGTTAAAGATAAGATATCTGTAACTTTGGCTAAAATTATCAATCAAAGTATTTCCAAAGGAATATTCCCATCAATGCTAAAAACTGGTTGTATAACACCTCTTTTTAAAGGGGGTGATCCTACACTGGCAACAAATCACAGGTAGGTGTGTTCATTATCTGTGTTCAGCAAAGTTTTTGAAAAAATTGTAAAAAGTAGAATGCAGCGATATTTAGAATCCTACAATTTATTATCTCCAAATCAATATGGCTTCCGTAATAATAAAACAACGGAAATGGCTATTTTAAATCTTATGGAAAATGTAAATATAGCTAAGGAGAACAAAGAAATAATGATATCAATATTTATGGATTTGAGTAAGGCGTTTGATATAATAGACCATAATATTCTACTTAATAAATTATATTGTTACGGCTTTAGAGGAGCAATCAGTGATTGGTTTAAAAGTTATTTGTCCAATAGATATCATTTTGTATCAGTAAATAAGGTTTGCTCAACTAAAGCGCTTGTCAAATATGGTGTGCCACAGGGCTCAGTTCTGTGTCCACTGTTATTTTTATTATATATGTTATTTTTATTATATGTTATTTTTATTATATATTTCTTATTATATATGCACCTCGGTGGTGTAGTGGTTAGCGTCGCTGACTACGAATCCATCGGCCCCGGGTTCGAGACCCGACGGCAGCCGGCGCACAGCAAAACCCAGCTGTTCCTCCTTCCACACAATAAAGTGGTTGATAGATAAATGGATACCCTAGGTAGCATAGTGGTTAAGACGCTGGGCTGCCGATGGGGCGTGGTTCTGATTCCACGTTAAACTGTAAGTCTAAGGTGGAGTGAAAAGCTTGACCTTCGTCAGAATGAACAATTCGGGCCGAAGCTAACCAAAGGATACCAAAGGTACAAATGACCTTCCACGTTCATCTGATATACTGAACTTCATAATGTTTGCAGAAGATACAACTTTCTCTTTTTCTTGCAAAGATGTTAATACAGCTAAGAATATATTTCATTCAGAATTCATCAGTGTAATGAAATGGTTGACCACCAATAAACTCTTCCTAAATACCAATAAAACAAATTTCATGATTTTTACTAATAAAAGAAATGTATATCTTGATGAACTTAATGTTAATGAAATCGCCATAAAGGAGTGTACTGTAACAAACTTTCTTGGTGTAATGCTAGATAAGAATTTTCAATGGAGTGATCTTCTAAAGTATATCGCGAAAAAGATTTCAAGGAGCGTTGCTATAATGTTTAAACTTAGAAATGTAGTCCCTAAACAAGTTTTATTGACTCTTTATCATACTCTTGTTCTTCCTTATATAACATACTGCACCCTTGTTTGGGGAAACTCCGCTAACAACACATTAAATGGTATCTTTGTCATCCAAAAACGAGCAATAAGGTTATTATCTGATGCTGATTTCCTTGATCACTCTAGTGCATTATTTAAAGAGCTAAACCTACTAAAGCTCAACAATATAACCAGACTGGCACATTTTATTTTTATTTACAAGTGTAAGAACAAAATCATTAATTTGCAATGGGTAAATAGATATTTTGTAACTCATCAAGAAATCCACTCGTATCAGACCAGAAATAGATCAAAGCTTGTTATACCTCAACTTAGATTGTCTTCATCTCAAAAGCTACCCATTTTCATTGGATTGAAACTATGGAATGACTTGCATACCGATATAAAAAATATTGTGAATGTAAATTTGTTTAAAATCAAGTTGAAATCCCGATTAATAATGTCATACTAACAAAAATCTAGGATTAATGTCCACTAATATTGTTTAATATTGTCCATTAATATTGTTTAATATTGTAACACATGTTTTAACTATTAATAATACTTATTTACTTATTTATTTATTATTATAAATTTATAACAACTAGCTGCTTATTTTTAATAAGAGCCCAGTAAAGCCTAAAGCTTAAGGGCCAAATTAAATAAAATAAATAGTCGAGCTTCACAATTATTCATGTCATTGTAAATTGAAAAAAATTATTTATTTTATTATTATTAATAAAGGTTATTATATCTATTCTATTCTATCTATTGGGTTTCGTTTAAATAATTAGTTCTCTTTCTGAACAACTTCAAGGAGAAAGTCTCTCTTGCTTTTAATAAATAAAAAATTATTTGGCACTCGTGTGAATTAAGATAAATGGTGGTATCTGCCAACTCTCCTCATATAAATGAAAATTAAAATAAATTGTGATATCTGCCAACTCTCCCTAATAAGATACATCTCAACATAATTGAAATAATGTTGGTATCTGGTAATCCCTTCATATGAATAAAAACATTATTTGGTAACTCATGTAAATAAAATAAATGATAGTATCTAGCAACTCAACCTAATAATGTATACCTGAACAATTAAAATAAATGGTGGTATCTGGTAACCCCCTCCATATATAAATAAGTGATATCTAGCAACTCACGATCCTCTATATAACACCTGCTTGGCCCCAGGAAGCTCATAATGCGTCGAACTTCGGTGGAATAAAGAACTCTCTCTCCTTCCTTCTTAGGTTAACGCTTAGGTTAGGTTTCCCTTTGGGGTTGGTGAGGACATCCCACCTTCTCCCCAAAGACCTCCTCCGTCTCATTTCTCTTCCTCTCTTAGGTTAAGGCTACCCCTTTCGGGGGAGGTCATCCAACCTTCTTCCCCCGAAGCTCCCTCCCATCTCCCTCCCCTCTCCCCCATTGGCAGCATTGTTGTTGCATTACCCTACCCCCTTTGCAACATTGAGTTGTTGCATTATCCCCTCCCCCTTCATTGCATAACCCCTTTGCAAAATCTTGCAACATTGATCATTATCTCATTGCAACATTCTTGCACTCGTCCATTTTGCGCCCACACTACTCAGCTCATAATCCTGCCAGGAATCGTGCAAAATCTGTTGTACGATTTGCCCAAAAAATTACTTCATCAAAAAAATGTGTAAACCTATCTAATTCTAATCCAGCTCGCTCTTTCTAGCATCTAGTCTAAAAACTCTCTTACAACTTTACTACTTCTTTCCCTCCTCTTTTCCATCTTGACGGCTCAGTTTCTGTCGTTTCTCCTGATAAAGCTGAACTCTTCGTTCAGACTTTTGCCTCTCACTCAACCTTGGACGATTCCGGTACTGTTCCTCCAGCTTCTCCTTCCTCTGACCTAATTAGGGGGCCATTCAAAAACCATGTGGCCCTTAAAGGGGAGGAGGGGGTTCAGTATTTAACCACCAACGGCCACATGGGGGAGCGGGGTCTTGACGTTTAACCACGTGGCCAATACTAAATATTAAAATATCCTGTTTATAATATTTTTTATCATATATATATATATATATATATATATATATATATATATATATATATGGGAATGAACTCAGAATGGTCCTCTGAGTTTTTTATGATACACAGACAGTGCATGGAACAAGGAACCAGAAGAGTTCCTTGTTCCATGCACTGTCTTTGTGTATCATATATATATATATATATATATATATATATATATATATATATATTTCGTAAACTCCAAAAAATTTCAGAAGACTCGAATCTTTATAAACACAAATTCGCTGTACCTTTATTTCAGAAAATTCTAGAAGATTCAAATCTTTAACGTTCATGAAACACAAATTCGCCATACTTTTCATTTTATTTTTAATTTGCTTTATTTTAATTTGCATTTTAATTTACATAAGATTAAAAAGGGGTGGGAGGGTGACATCAGAAGACCACGTGGTTTTGGAAGGGGGTTTAAGTCATTGGCCACAAATGACCACAAGGGGGGGGGGGGGTGACGGGTTTGAAAACCACCCGAAAAAGGACCACGTATTTTTTGAATGACCCCTTATGTCTGAAAATGGAATTTCTTCTAAAGAAGCGTTTTATGCCCTATCTGGGCTCAACTCTAGGAAGACGTATGGTCCTGATGGTGACCCTACTGTTGTCTTAAGAACTGTGCTTTTGTGCTGACACACTGCCTTGGCAAACTCTTTCGTCTTTGTCTTTCATTTAATGCTTTTCTTTGCTGTTGGAAGTTCACTTTCATTCAGCCTGTCTCCAAGAAGAGTGACCGCTCTCATCTCTCCAACTACCGTTGAATTACTTTGATTTCTTATCTTTCTAAAGTTTTCAATCTATCCTTAATAGGAAAATTCTTAAACACCTCTCTACTCACAGTCTTCTTTCAAATCGTCATTATGGGTTCAGCAAGGGATGCTCTGCTAGTAATCTTCTTGATAGAGTCTGGCACAAATCCTTAATTTCCAAATTGACCTCCTTCGGTTTCTATCCTTCTTTCTGTGCCTTCATCTCTGGTTTTCTTTCTGGACGATCTACAGCTGCAGCTATTGTTCTTCAGGTCTTTCTCCTGTCACCCACTCTCTTCCTTTTATTTATCAGTGATCTATTAAGTCGCACTTCCTGTCCTATCTACTCCTATACCAATGATTCCACCCCTCACTTCTCCACCTGCTTCACAAAGCGTCCCTTTCCACAATCACTCCATGCTTCGCGAGAGACAGCTTGGCGCATCTGACCTTTAATCTTTCTACTCGTATATCTCTGACTGGGGAAGAGTAAACCTCGTGGTTTTCAATACCTCGAAAACCCAGTCCCTTCATCTATCTACTCGTTACAATCTTCCACACGACTATCCCCTTATCTTCAACAATAGACAACTCAATCTTAACATTTTTGGTGTTTCTTTTACTCATGATCTTTCTTAGAAATGTCACATACACTCTCTTTCTGAAACAGCTTCTAAGATGTTAGATGTGCTGTACTGGCTCCGCATTTTTTTCGTCCCCACTCAGTTGCTGTCTCTGTACAGGGGTCTTGTCCGCCCCTGTTAAAGTACCCTTATCATGTGTATGGTGGGTTAATCCAAACAACACTACATGACCGGGTGGAATCAAAAGCTTTTCGTTTCATCAATTCCTCGCCTCTTACTGACTGTCTTCAATTCATCTCTCTTTTTCGCAATGTTGCTTCACTCTCTTTTTACTATCACTATTATAACGGACATTGCTCTTCTGAACTTTGTAACTGCATGCCTCCTCCTTTGAGGAGAGCTTGCAGTACCAGACTTTCGATAAATTCTCATTCCTTTTCTATTCAACGCTCTAATGCAAGAGTTTATTGGTATTCTCAACATTTTATCTACTCAACCGGTCAACTCTAGAATAATCTTCCGCAATCCATCGTTCCCCCCGTCTATGACCTCCAATCTTTCAAACCCTGAGTGTCCAGGCATCTCAAAAAATCTGGACCTTGATTTTGGCTCTCTTCTTCTTCTCATGGGGGCGTCGCATTTTTTTCAGGCCCTCGCCCTTGGCCCCTTTGTCCTGCATAATAAAAAGCATTGTGTATTTCGCTGTTTAGGTTTTGATAGACATTTTCTCATAGCATGTTTATGGAATCTTCAATTGTATGCCCACCTCTAAATCCAAATTGTGGTTTAGTTAAAATATCGTTAATTTTGAAATTCTACGTGATGATGCGGAAGGGATGCGATTAATAACTTTTAATAAATTTTATGATTAATAAATTTTATACGATGTCATATACACAGATTTTGCTAAAGCTTTCGACCAATGTGATCACGATATAATAGCACATAAAATGAAATACATGGGAATAACAGGCAAAGTGCGAAAATGGATCTAGAACTTCCTCAGAGAACGTCTACAGGTCGTCAAAATTCGTATATCATCATCAGAATCGGAAGTACACAGCTCAGTAACACAAGGGACAGTACTGGCCCCACTCCTGTTCATTATCATGCTAACAGACATAGACAGCGCAGTAAACAGCAACAGTATAGTAACATCCTTTGCAGACGATACAAAGATCAGCAGAAAAATCAGCGATGTAAATGAAGTGGAGGCTTTGCAGAGGGACACGAACAAAATATACAAATGGTAAGAAGACAACAACATGTCATTTAACACCGAGAATTTTCAGCTCTTGAGATATGGTAGAAAAGAGAAACTTAAACAGACTGCATATTATTCTCCAGATAGAGTGGAAATTCAGAGAAGCATGAAAGCGCTCGATCTGGGGGTAATAATGACAGATGATGCGAAATTCGAAACACAAAATCAGATAGCGATAAATAAAGCAAAAAGAGTCGCTGGACAATACTAAGAACGTTCAAAAGGAGGGACAGGACAGTAATGATTCCCCTGCAAAAAACACTGATTATACCAAAACTTGAATACTGTTTAGTTTTGACGTCCCCATTTCAAAAGGAAGAAACTATTAAACTAGAAGAAATGCAGACATTTCACAGCCAAGATTGATGGCTGCAAAGAACTCAACTACTAGGAAAGACTACGTAAACTAAATCTGTACTCCCTGGAAAGAAGAAGAGATTAATTTACATATGGAAAATGATCGAAAAACTGGTACCAAACCTAAAACTAAACCCAATTACCATTCAAACACTGGAAATTAGGAAAGGCAGAATGTGTAGTGTTCCCAAATTAAAGGCCCGACAAAGGGCCTCCTCAACAATGAAGGAAAATAGCTTGGTTGTCATGGGACCAAGACTTTTCAACCAGCTTCCGAAGGACCTCAGAAACGATACAGGGGTCAAAGTTGAAGTCTTCAAGAGAAGACTAGATGCCTGGCTCAGAACGGTACAAGATGAGCGCCGGTGTACCTGGCTATGTACGGTGGAGAGCGCAAGAAAGCACCTCGCTCCTCCACCAAGTCAGACCTACAGGCGGGGGCCACCAGCTAGACCTCCGTATGAAGAGAGACCAACGCACGAAACAGCAACACGGTAACAAGGTGTGTGTGTGTATATATATATATATATATATATATATATATATATATATATATATATATATACAGTAATATATATATATATACTCTTGTTAACCCCTCCTTCTATGACCGGGGTTGGTTCAAAGTCGACGGGAGTTCTGGTTAGGAGGCAGCAACGAATTTGTTACTTGCAGTAGTTTCTTCTATACTATTCTCTGAGTTCTTCTATAGTGGCTGAGGATTCTGAGAGGCTTATTAAATTTTCTGATGGTTCCCCTGATTCTTCTTGTAACGTATCGGGAGATTTTAATGATTAAGTTCTCTGAAGAGAGCACGGCTCGAAGGAGAAGATAAAAACTTTTTCTTACTGTAATTTACTGATAAAATGTTACAGGTAATGCTCAGTCTCGTAGTCTAATTCAGAATGAACATGGAAGAATTTTTGTGGGTTTATATACCCATAAACTGCTAACATCTTTATTATTAAATGTTGAAAAGGCTGCATTATTTTTGCGCAATATTTGAAAGTAAAGTAAAAATTTTAGCTGTGGTAATGTTTAAACGAATAAACAAGATATTTGAAGATGAAGCCATATTTTTATCTTAAACCGCGTATTTTCAGATCTGATGTTATCATGATCTGCCAAGTTAACTAAAAGTGGAAATTGAACTATGCATCTTTACACTAAAATATGCATATGAGTAAAAATTGAAGGTTTAAGATTTACAATTAAATGCTTAGGCAAGACATGACTTCATCTTTTATAACGAAGAGAGAATGTATACAAAACATGAATACTGCAAACTTTTAATCAGGATTCATTATTAAGCTAAATCTAAAAAAATGATTAAGAAATTTTAAAAAGAACAAGTCACCAATTATTTGGCAAAGTAGAAAGCACATCAAAAATTTATCCCAACGAAAAAAATAATAATAATATCGCCGAGTGTACATTCCTAAATGGCGACATAATGTCGGGTCGTACATTGAGTACAATCCCAAGTACATTACTGAGTACATTGTAATTTTGGTTTATTACAACTATGATTATACTTACCAATTAATTCATATTCGCTTATTATCGTTAATTACAGTTTCATTAAAGTATATTAATTACATTATATTAAATTATTATCGTTAATTACAGTTTCATTAAAGTACATTAATTACATTATATTAAATTATTACCGTTAATTATAGCTTCATTAAAGTACATTAATTACATTATATTAAATTATTGTCGTTAATTACGGTTTCCTAAAATACATTAATTACATTATATTAAATTATTATCGTTAATTATAGTTTCATTAAATCAATTACATTATATGATATTGAAGTATTACAGTTAATTACAATTAAACAGTTAACTATAGTTTTTTTAGAGTTTCATATTTATAGACAATTAGGATGTTAGGAGTATAACATAAAGTACATGGGCACATACGGTGTATATATATATATATATATGTGTGTGTGTGTGTATATATATATATATATATATATATATATATATATATATATATATATAACACATAGTAACGTTTAATAAATTAGAAGCAAGCGAGAGGAGATTTTTACCTCAGAAGCACTCGCTTTTGCCTGGTCAGCGGAATTCGAACACTCGTGTAAGCATTTATGAGTATTGCGAGAATTTAATTAATTTAAAGAAAAGAAATAAAAAGAATACATGTGAACGTACTTACATGCAAGGTAACTACGTACGTGATCATGATCAATGATCATTTGCGAACATGTACGACTGCATAAAGTTTTGTACACACATTGGTAGTCACACAATAGGTTGACAATAGGTAGAAAATAGGTAGCTGAATGAATAATTAATAAAATTAACAAAAGATAAAGGTCAAGAAAGGAAATGGACGTATGAATGAACAACATATAAATAATAATAGGTTAAAGAATTGGTAATGGTTCAGAATACGGGCCCACTTAATTAAGCAAAATTTCGAAAAATACCATAGAGACAAAGTTGTTTCTCTCATTAAAATACGTTGATTGCATGTGTCGCATAGTAAAAAAAAGAAGTTAGCAAATTACTAAAAAAGTGCATAACTTAACATGTTATTACATTATCATTTGTATAATTTAGGTCTCGGGGGTACGGGGGCCAAGCCCCCGTAAAGATCACGCATCACAAATTGATCGGTATAGGGTTCACTGTGATGCGTTATCTTTACGGGGGCTCCGCCCCCGTACCCCCGAGTCCTAAATTATACAAATACGACACATGCAATCAACGTACTTTAATGAGAGAAACAACTTTGTGTCTATGGTATTTTTCGAAATTTTGCTTAATTAAGTGGCGCCCGTATTCTGAATCATTACTAAAGAATTTACCATACATTGAATACTAAAGTCATCCAAACTTGCATTATGCGAGTTTGGTCCTTATGTAAAAATGAATATTTGAATATAAAAATTATAATTCCTGTATAATTTTATATTCAAATATTCATTTTTACATAAGGACCAAACTCGCATAATGCAAGTTTGGATGACTTCAGTATTCAATGTATGGTAAATTCATATATATATATATATATATATATATATATATATATATATATATATATATATATATATATATATATATATTGAAGAAATAACAGCTTAAAGAAGCCCAAAATGTTTTATTCATTAGGATTAAATGTGAACCATAATTTTGTTCTCGTGAAAGAGACGCTGCTCTCATGTTTGGACAGAAAAAGAGAAAATAACTGACCTGTCTGAAACATTGTCAATTACGGCTTGTCTTCCAAGGTTTAACCCTTATTAAATCGAAAGAAAAAATTCACACGATGGATTAAAACTTTATACGCCGTCATTTAAGAATAAAATTAGGTTTCATAATTACAATTATAATTAGGTTTCATAATTACAATTACAATTATAATTAGGTTCCAATTAGGTACAATTATAATTAGGTTCCATAATTATAATTACAATTATAATTGACCTTCGCGAAATGAGGAATCATCGCGCGGAACCTTTGTAAGGTTGTAAGGTAAGGTGTATATGATATATACACGAGTATATGTTTCGCAGATGACACAACGATATGTAAGGAAATATTGAAAGAAGGTGACATAAGAAAATTACAAAACGACATTAAAACATTATTCCAGTGGGCAGAAGACAACAATATGAAGTTCAACGAAGAAAAATTCCAACTTCTAAGATATGGTAATACCAAAGAGCTACAGAAAAAAGGTACAAAACTCTGGAAGCCAAACAGATAACACCAAATACACAAGTCAGGGATCTTGGAGTAATAATGTCGTCGGATGCAGAATTCAGAGAGCACTATAACATCAGAATTACAACGGCTAGAAAAATAATGGGGGTAAATATGCAGCAAATAGCCTCACCTCGACTTTTGGTACGAAAGTTAGTTATTTGGGTGTGTTTTCATGTGCTTTCCTCAGAAATGCTACTCATTTGCCCCACTTTAATTGAAAGTACGAAAAAAATCTTTTTTTTTCTTTTTATTTTCAAGTAAACACGGGGCAAATCAGTAGCATTTCTGAATAAAGCACATGAAAACAAACCCTAATAACTAAATTTCGCTACCGTTATTGCTAACCTAACCTAACCTAAGTAAAGAGTTCGAAAAAAAATAAATCGTTAAACTAACGAAAATATCATGACTTAACCTAACCAATCGTCAAGGGTGTACACCGGTACAGTTGACCTAACCTAACCGGGCATTCAGTTGACCTAACCGGGCATTCAGTTGACCTAATTGGGCATTCAGTTGACCTAACCGGGCATTCAGTTGACCTAACTGGGCATTCAATTGACCCAACTTTGATATACTGTACCTAACCAATCATCATACTAATGCTAACATCAAAAATTATGAACTTGAGGTGGGGCTATTTTGCGGCACTAACTGTAGGTATTGCTCACAGTAGGATTGGGAAAAATGTTTTCGGAGGAAAACGCTTATGAAAGCTAGATTAACACTTGCCGGAATGTGTGACTTCGCTAGCCACGTGCCCTTGAAGAGAGATATTGAGCCCGTAAATTTGCACGGAAACAAACTCTTCTGCTTGTTTTTTGGAAATTTGCGTTTACACACGAAAACGTTTCGGTCACTACGGAAATAAAGGGGCTGGGAACACTCTGGACCAGGGGTCCCCAACCTTTTTGTGCCGAAGAGCACATTCAAGACTACCGGTAGTGCTGCAGGCACCATTTACTTTTTCAAGGCAAATTCAAGGCAGTACGATGAACAAGGATGGGCTAACTAAGAATCTTAGAAAAATTATCAAAACGATAACTTAATTTATTTATAAAGAAATAATTATTTTCAAATAAATGAGCATCTGTTTCCGTAATTAACTACCAAAATTTAATAAAATGTTAAGTATGTTACATATTTTAAATATTTAATAACTAAATATTTAAAATATGTAACATACTTAACATTTTATTAAAAATTTAAATAAAAACTTATCAATCGTAGTCAGTCAGTGGCGGGCACCATGGTGCTCGCGGGCACAGGGTTGGGGACCCCTGCCTGAGTCTGGACAGTTTCGCGTACGGGAAACGACACCGTGTTCTTGAAAAATGTGAACCGCTCGTGAATCGTCTCCTAAAATTTTCAACACTTCAACGTAGCCTAGGTCACAACTTTCACAAATCTCACTGCACATGTTTATGGGACAAAAATTAAAAAAAAAGAAAGACCTCAGCTGTATCAAAGGCCGAGGTTTTTCCCTGACTAAACGGTCGAAAAAAAAAATTGATAAGTTCTTTAAAATTCTTAATTAGCTGTCATTGGTTCATTAAGGTGTGGTTGTTTTTGAGTGTTTAATAGCTTCAAAATTCATAATTAGCTGTCATTGGTTCATTAAGGCGTGGTTGTTTTTGAGTGTTTAATAGCCTACTATTGGTTAAAAAAGGGTGCACCGTGATTGGTCGTCCACACATTTCCAGAAAATTATCTGAGAGCGAGGATGTCTTATGCCTGCTGGCAGGTCGCGAAACAAAAAAAATGGTTAAAACTTAAAAAATCAATAACTTCGTTAATTTTGAATTGCGGTGAGTCTGGCTTTCAACAAATTTATTCTATTGCTGTATACTACTGAATGCTAACATAAAAAATTATGAACTCGAGGTGGGGCTATTTGCTGCATATTAACCAATAATGGGAATCATCTGGAGGAGCTTCCGCAGCAGAAAAGCAAACATCATGCTCAAATTATATGGAAAAGTCTAGTCCTACCAATAATTGAGTATTGCTCAGTACACACAAGCCCATACAAAACGAGACATTGCGAACAGTGAAGCTATACAAAGGACTTTTACAGCTAAGATAGAGGAAACGGAAGGTGAAGACTACTGGTCTCGACTGCTCTCCCTGAAACTCTACTCTCTCGAAAGAAGGCGCAAGCGGTACACAATAATATACATATGGAAAATACTTGAGGGCTTTGTCCCTAACTGAAATGAAATAGAAACAAACTGGAATGAGATAAGAGGCAGATTTTGTACGGTCCCAGCTGCGGTGGGACAAGGGACCATGGGGATGGAAAATACCCTCAGAATACGAAGCCCAAAGCTTTTCAATGTCCTACCAAAAGAAGTGAGAAATCTCCAACACACCGATCTGAATAACTTCAAGAACCAGCTGGACAGATTCCTGTGCAAAGTCTCTGACCAGCCATGCGTGGCTGGCTACGAGGGCAGGAGGAGATCAGACAGCAATTCCCTCCTTCACAAAATCCCGCAAATGAGGCGGGATGCTGCAGAGGGGTCGACCATAGGTCGATCCTGAACCGTCGTTCTAACTCACCTAAAATCAAATCATATACCTTGTTTGTTATTAACCTTGTTGCTGTTCCGTGCGTTGGTGCCTCTTCACACGAAGGTCAAGCTGGTGGCCTCGCCTGTAGGTCTGGCTTGGTGGAGGAGCGAGTTGCTTTCTTGCGCTCTCCACCGTACATAGCCAGGTACACCCGGCTCATCTGGTACCGTCTTGAACCAGGCATCTAGTCTTCTCTTGAACACTTCAACTTTGACCCCCGTTATGTTTCTGAGGTCCTTTGGAAGCTGGTTGAAAAGTCTTGGTCCCCTGACAACCAAGCTATTTTTCTTCAGAGTTGAGATCTCTTGTCGGGCCTTTAATTTGGGAACACTACACATTCTGCCTTTCCTATTTTCGAGTGTTGTTTGAATGGTAAGTGGGTTTAGTTTTAGGTTTGGTACCAGTTTTTCGATCATTTTCCATATGTAGATTATGGTGTACCTCTCTCTTCTTCTTTCCAGGGAGTACAGATTTAGTTTACGTAGTCTTTCCTAGTAGTTGAGTTCTTTGCAGCCATCACTCTTGGCTGTGAAATGTCTCTGCGTTTCTTCTAGTTTATTAGTTTCTTCCTTTTTATATGTGGACGTCAAAACTGAGCAGTATTCAAGTTTTGGTATAATCAGTGTTTTTAGCAGAGGAATCATTACTGTCCTGTCCCTTCTTATGAACGTTCTTAGTACCTGTCCCGCGACTTTTTGCTTTATTTATCGTTATCTGATTTTGTGTTTTGAATTACGCATCATGTCATTATTACCCCCAGATCGAGCGCTTTCGTGCTTCTCTGAATATCCCCTCTATCTGGAGAATAATATGCAGTCTGTTTAAGTTTCTCTTTTCTACCATATCTCAAGAGCTGAAAATTCTCGGTGTTAAATGACATTTTGTCTTCTTACCATTTGTATATTTTGTTCGTGTCCCTCTGCAAAGCCTCCACTTCATTTACATCGCTGATTTTTCAGCAGATCTTTGTATCGTCTGCAAAGGATGTTACTATACTGTTGCTGTTTACTGCGCTGTCTATGTCTGTTTGCATGATATTGAACAGGAGTGGGACCAGTACTGTCCCTTGTGGTAGGTACCGATCTGCGTACTTCCGATCCTGATGATGATATACCTTGAATTTTGACGACCTGTAGACATATATATATGTGGGTGTATGTGTGTATATATATATATATATATATATGTGTGTGTGTGTGTGTGTGTGGTGTGTGTTGTGTGTGTGTGTGTGTGCGGACTATTGCACTATTCAAGTATAATTCGGGTCGGATCTATATTTACCCAAAAAGTTTTTTGTTCAGGTTTGTAATTATGCACATCATTGATATTGAGCTGGATTAGAATCAGTGCAGTTTAGGCTCAACTTATAATGAATTAAAACGGAACAACTATATATATATATATATATATATATATATATATATATATATATATATATATATATACTGTATATATGTGTATCATATATATATATACTGTATATATGTGTATCATATAAATATATATATATATATATATATATATATATATATTAGTGGTGGACCGGATATCCGCATCCGCATCATTTTTAACATCCGCATCCGCACTTCTGACTGCGGATGTTACGCGGATATTAACTCTAATAAATTATGCAATTTACAATTCAATTAGCTTATAAAGTAGCTTATAAGGCCAAGTCATGCACATTTCATGTACAGTATTAAATATTAATGAACAAACAAATATATAAACCTCAAAATATAAATACCTGGTAATAGAAAATTGAATGAAACTTGTTTCATTGTATTTTCTGTGGCTGAAACTCGAGAAAGTTATTATTTTTATCATAATGAAAACATTAATATTAATTTAATGCTTATGCATTGCCTGCCATAATAGTAATATCACCAAATTTGAAAAAATTATGTCATATATTCATAATTCTATATTATATTGATAGATTAACTAAATATCCGCATCCGCATCAGCGGATATTGAAATTAAAGGTCCGCATCCGCAGATGTTGAAAAACTGACATCCGGTCCACCACTAATATATATATATGAAAATTATTTCACGAAAGTAACACGTGAATAATATTTATGATGAAATGGGATGGCCATGGACAATCCCTTGTCGCCCCTCCTCTCCAACATTTATATGGAGTTTTTCGAAATCGCTTACATTCCGAGAATCTTGGGGGTTGGCATCCCATGGTTGCGGTACGTCGACGATATTTTGTGTGTCTGGCCCATGAATCGTGACCTGGATGTCTTTCTCCGTCAGTTAAATAATCAAGTCCCCTCCATTAAGTTTACTTTAGAAGTTGAACAAAACAACTCAATCCCGTTTTCAGACATGCGTGTACAGTATATAGGGAAAGTCCAGGTTTAAGTTTAGAATTTATCGGAAAAAAACAAACCATTTGTCCTTCGTACACTTTTACTCCGGACATGACACGCCCATCAAGAAAGCCATATTTTCTTCAATGTTTCTCCGCGCTCTTAAGATTGCCAGTCCTGAATACATGGATGCCGAATTAGAAAAAATCAACAGTATTGGAAGTGATTTGTTTTTACCCCACCTGCTTTATTGGAATCTTATCTTAACAAGGCAAAACGAACTTTCTATCCTGTGAATAATAATCCTCGCACTTTGTCGAAGAATATTTTAGTACTTCCACTTTTCCCAGGCTTTTTAGACATTGCTAATGTACTTAAACGTTTGAATATTAATTTAGTACTTTCATATGACAATGTTGTGAAAAATATCATAGTAAAAAAATAGTCCTACCAATAATTCAGGCATTATCTATAAAATTGGTTGTAAACAATGTGATTCCTTTTACAATGGACAGACGGGAAACGATTTGCACACGCGTGTAAAACAGCATCAATATTCCGTTAGAACGGGACAGTCGTCCCGTGCCCTTTTCGTTCATTTGTCAGAGTTATCCCACTGTATTGATTAGAATAATGCTTCAATTTTGTTTCACTCAAGCAAAATTGTTAATAGAAATACTTTTGAGCCTGCCATTATTCAACTTACAAATAATTTCAACATTTGCCAGGGCCCCTTTCGCTTGATCCTTTTGTTTTGAATTCGTTCAGAACGGATTTAGACAAGAGGGGCAAAGTGCTAAAACTCTGGAAGCTTTTCCTTATACTGTAAATTTGTATGCTCCTCCTACAATTTTTATTTTTTTATTTATTTATTTTCTTTTACTTATATGTGTATCTCGAACTTGCTATTTATTTCCGTGTTCCTGAGGATGTCATGAGACGAAAGCGCTTGAGCACCATTGTGTGTTTATTTTTCCTTCGTGGTTATTTTCATCATATATATATATATATATATATATTACACACAGACAGTGCATGGAACAAGGAACTCTTCTGGGAAAATTAAATCCACTATAGTCCGAATAAGTAATGGTAAATGACAAACACTATAGTTTTTCTTTTTCATGATGTGGGCAATAGGGTGGAGTGAAAAAACCTTTTTTTAGAATTCAGTTTTGTAGGGGCACCCAAAAGTTAGTCTTTGGTACTAGTAAGAAATCTATAAAATATTAGCTACCTGCGACATCAAATTCACCGGCCCCAAGGAGGTCAAACATTTTGCCGTTCAGGTCCCCCAAAAAATTAAGGAAAAATTCAAAGATTTAAGCGTATCTTCTGTTATATTCATGCTAGGAAGATCATTTTTATTTCATTTGATTTGTCTATTTATGTTCTTTAACTTTTCCATTATACACGTTTCTCCCATTCCTCACAGAAATTTGAAAAATTTGGTATTTCATGAAAAATACTAACAAAAAATAGGAATTTTTATATCTTTCGTTTATATCTTTCGTTTCTGAACTTCAGTTGATGTTTTAGCACCATTTTAAGGTTTCCATTTGTTTAGATTTTCACAGATTTAAATTATTTCATAATTATATTATTTAGGGTTAGTGGTGTAGTGGTTAGCGTCGCTAACTACCAATCCATCGGCCCCGGGATCGAAACCCGGTGACGGCAGCAGGCGCGCAGCAAACCCCAGCTGTTCATCCTTCCATACAATAAAGAAAGTGGTTGGTAGATAAATGGGTACTCTGGGTGGCCTAGTGGTTAAGACGCTGTGTTGCTGGTGGGGCGTGCTTCGGATTCTACGTTAAACTAACTGTAGGTCTAAGGTGGAGTGAAAAGCTTGACCTTCGTTAGAAAGAACAATTCGGGCGGAAGCAAACCAAAGGTTCTAATTTATATCTTTTTCAGATTATTTGATTGCTTTGATAAATTTTTATATTGAATCTGATTCGCTAAAAACATTTACAGTCACTAAAAAAGTCTAATTCTATTCCGACGCACAAAGCAAAATTAGGCATGGCTTCCATGGCCGCGAATGAATCAGCAAAAAGGAAGACAAAGACTACTCAACAGCTGAATCCAGGTTTGAGACAGAATGCTATCTGCTTGGTAGGTAGTTGGTGAGGGAAGTTATATTTTGGGGCCTCTTTGCGAGTGACCCGTTGCTCACATCGGGCTAACATCATGAAAAAAACTATAGTGTTTCTCATTTACTATTACTTATTCGGACTATAATGGATTTAATTTTCCCAGAAGAGTTCCTTGTTACATACACGGTCTTTGTGTAACATAAAAGTTTCTCAGGGAACCATTCTGAGTTCTATCATATAGAGTGTATGCATACTATATATATATATATATATATATATATATATATATATATATATTGCGGTAAATGCAATCAAAGTTTATACACACACACACACACACACACACACACACACACACACACACAGACCCTGGTCAAATTATTAGACTCAGTGGCTGAAAATTTTCTTTAATGAAACAACCTATATTTTTTCCATTTTATATTTATTTTTATGTATATTAGGAACTAAATTATTTGTTACTTTCTTCTTAACATAATGTGTGAGTGTAGATGTAAGTGTCAGTCTTGATGGGGAGGGACAAAGGGAAATCTAGCCTCTCACGTCATCTGTAACGCCTTGTGTTATTTACCATTTATTTCAGTTTCAAAGCATTCGTTACACCGATTGGATGTTGTTTCACAAAGAAGTTTAAATTTGTTTAAATTAATATACTTTTTGTACTCTACTATAGTTTGTGTGTGAAATTTTAACTGTACCTTGCTACTTTTCAGATTTGTAGTTATTTTCTTTGTTCTTTTTCTAATTGATAATTAATATGAGCCGATTGTGTGGTATTACGCCCCGTAAAAATGCGCGGATTAGTGGTTTATTGATTGCCGATACTTTTTCACAAAGAGAGAGAGCGCGTAAACGGAATGTGTCTCAATCAAGTGTCCCAAAAAATCTCGTCAGTCTAGTCAGTCTCGTCAATGAGTCTAATAATTTGGCCAGGGTCTGTGTGTGTGTGTGTGTGTGTGTGTGTGTGTGTGTGTGGTGTGTGTGTGTGTGTGTTTGTGTATATATATATAAATATATATTTAAAACAATGTGTGTATGATGTGAAACATCTCCATTTAACAAAGCAAATCTGGATGTAAATCTTTCAAAAAAGAAATTTTAGTATTGATTCAGAAATGATTTCCGGTTTTCGAAGTTTGTTTAGTTTTCTTAAATTAAAGTCGTTAAATAATATCATGCTATTTCAATTCGTCATTTGTTGTCAAGTATTTTCTATTCAATATTTGCGAAAAAACTATTTTGTTATGTTCCTCGTTATTCATTTGTATTTATTTCTGTACTATACTACTACTACTACTACTACTACTGCGCTTACCTCTGAGGACGTGAAGCGTAACATGGGCTGCATCGCCGTTTGAAGGCTTGCAGGCGTATTTTCCAGAATCGAACAACTGAGCTTTCTTCACCAGCAACTGACTGACGGTTTGACCCTTCGAAGGGATCAGCATTTCCACAGTCCTCCGACCATTGTTAATGTCAACAATCTGTAATCAGAAATCATATACAGTATATATTACCCCAGCCTTTATTTCCCGATAATCTTTCATGGTCTCCTGCTTGGAATCGTTGCAAGAACCAAGCTGCAGCAATCTCCTCCTACATCCAACTTTCTTTCACCTTCATACAAGGAAACAGCAAATTCCTCCGTTGGCCGTTAAACGTACACACACTACACCTAGTCTCTCTACATATCTCTCTCACCATTTTCATTGCATCCTCAACATCGTTACTTCGTTTAAAATAAAACTTTTCACACAAACAATCCCCCTTTTCATTTCCATGCTATCAGTCCACCACGGCTTATCAAGCGCTCAAAAAACATCAACATGAACAGGATTCACTAAACCTTAACATTCAGTGTACTATGTCACGTGATTGCATAATCGGCCTGTTTTTCTTTGGCGATTGTACCGTGACTGAAGTGAACTATGTGAACATTCTAGTCATTTTTTCTCTTTCGCAAGTAAGAGCTATTGAATTTGACATGAAAAATGTAATATATTACTTTGTCATTGCTGTTCGCCACCTCGATCATCCGACTTAACCCCTTTCGATATTTATATAATCGGATATGTTGAAACGCTTGTGTATCGTGACAAACCCAGATTGGTGCTACTTTAGTATGCGGTCTACCGACGAATGGTTAGGTTTAGTCATGATATTTTCGTTAAAACTAACGAAAATATAATGACTAAACCTAACCAATCGTCAAGGGCGATTGATATTGGGATGTAAACAAGCAATTAGTAGACAAGATAAGAAACTATAATTAAAAGGTAGACCGCCGAATCGTAGGTAGACCGCATACTAAAGTAGCACCCCCAGATTTCTGGCAAAACTCCGTCAAAGAATCAAAGAGGTTATTGGTTCCTTTCCACAAAAGCATCTTGCTAATGCTGAAATAGAGTTAGAGTTTCGAGTACGCCGCACTGTAGCGAGAATGATGGTCATCATGTGAAAGTGTTCAAAATTTTGACGGTTTCGAAACATAAATTACCATATATATATATATTATATATATATGGATAGATAGATAGATCGAAATGTGTTTGTGTCTGTGTATGTGTGTGTACTTCTCCCACAGGTTGGCCAAAGTAAAATCCTTATGTTGTATACAGCAGATAAATTTAGAATACCGAACTATAATTTTAGTAACTTCGTTTTTTGTTGTTTTCACTCAATATGAGTTAAATTTTAATGACTAAACATTCTTTACTTTGTAGAATCATTTAAAGTAATCCCTTCCTGTTCTCATATAGCAATTTTATAGGAATTATGTAAAGATTTTATATTAATTTTAAATTAAGTCTTAGTATAACTGAAGAGTAATGACCACATTCAAGGCCTCTATTATCAAAATGTAACTGAAATGTAAGAATTTTTGTTGTTAAAAAATTTAATTAACAAACTGTCTACGTTGTTCGCAAGAAACAAACTTACTTCAAGAAAATTTCAATAATTTTACAATGAAAATATTGAGTAAACAGTTTTAAAATCGTTTCCATTTGTTTAGAAAGCTTCCCACCCATTTTAAGACGTACCAGTTACAGTAAATGTTTTACTGGAACTGCCGAAATTGTATGTTAAGACGTGGGTTAATATATGCAGTAAAATACGTAACTGAAGATACGAGTCACATTTATACTTTTCTATTGTAATTTACGTAGTATGTTTTGTTTAAATCTGAACTTCGTTTCTTGTGCAAACTTAGACTTTTTTAAAACGTGCAAAAAGTTTTTAATGAGTCGCCATGGTTTCCACGGAAACACTGTCCCGAATGTGTTCCAGTACTCACAGTGTGACCGTCTTTTGTATTTTTCTAGCCAATCATAGCACTTCATTTGGACCCAGCCGATCAGACGCTGCCTTTTTCCTGGTAGAGAAGGCCATGCGGGAATTCTAACACGTAACATTAGTGGCGGTGTAACAGCCCAAAATATACCCCCTCCCCAGACTATACCCGGGGTTAAAGTGGGCTAGCCTGTTTTATACCCCGGGGTATAAACTGGACTAGCCCAGACTATACCCGGGGTATAAAACAGGCTAGGCTATTTCATAACCCCCTAGGCCAGATTATACCCCCTACACACTCAGAAACCAGCCCTATGAGAGTTCTGTTTTGAACTCAGTGGTCTGGCTAAACTATCTTAATTTAAATTACAAAACACGCTCAGATATTAAATTTTGATTTTATTTCTCACGCTGATGACACAACCTTATAAACTAAAATACACAATTTTAATCGCTTAAATGCCGTTGCAAACTAATCAAGTGCAGACTACAATGAAGCATGAGCTAACGAAACATATATCTAAACACTGGTTACAACATTGAAGTGCTCTGACACATTCTCAAGATATAACCTGACCTAACCCTACCCCGGGGTATAAAACAGGCTAGCCCAGAATATACCCCGGGGTATAAAACAGGCTAGCCCACTTTAACCCCGGGTATAGTTTGGCGGGGGGTTAATATGGGCTGCTACACCGGTTTGTGAAGGTTGTGAGATCTCGTATATTTGATGTATTAAGTTGTATGGTGAAGATAATAAAGCGAGTATTAGGTTTTTCAAGAACACAGAATTTTTAAGTGCTTGGTTAGGTGAGGTTAGGTAAGGTTTTGGCAATTTTGGCAATTTTGCAAAAATTATAAATGACGAAATGAATGTCAGATTTCAATAAAACATTAAATTACACAAGAAAAGTATAGATTTTACTAGAATCTTGGGTACTTGTAGGTTATCTCCCCCCCCCCCCCCGCTTGATTTGTCATCGTGGGAAATAGCATGAAGTCGCAGTAAATTCATTCTGGCTGAAAAAGCATAATTAAATTGTGTAATATACAGTATATTGAAATAGATACTATTAAATGTATAATTTGGCTCATGTAACAATTATTGATACGATTTATTTTTAAACTAATTTATGGCCGGATTCTGAAGGATCGCCATTATAAAGTTAAGGATCACCTGAAAATCAGGGCCCCCAGCCTTTTTTAGTTAGCTTTATAAGCCTAACTAACGAAAATATCACGACCTAACCTAACCAATCATCAAGGGCGTACCCGTACAGTTGACCTAATGATTGGTTAGGTTAGGTCGTGATATTTTTGTTAGTTAGCGTTATAAGGCTAACTAAAGAAGGCTGGGGACCCTGAACTTCAGGTGATCCAAAGTTAATGTAAGTTGTATAACAAATCAACAACCAATGTGCATCAAACATTCTAGAACGAAATGCTCGTTTGATTGTTCTGCGTGCGTGCTATTTGCCACGATGACAAATCAAGCGTGGGGGGGAGATAACCTACAAGTACCGAATCTTGGGTCATGTATTTTACTGCATTATTACCAAGATGTGAACAGCTTCATTTCAAGAAATCTTGGGAAAATAAATTGTGCTTAAAACGCTCCTCCGATAACTCTCTCTCTCTCTCTCTCTCTCTCTCTCTCTCTCTCTCTCTCTCTCTCTCTCTCTATATATATATATATATATATATATATATATATATACCTTTGGTTAGCTTCCGCCTGAATTGTTCATTCTGACGAAGGTCAAGCTTTTCACTCCACCTTAGACCTACAGTTTAACGTGGAATCCGAACCACGCCCCATCAGCAGCCCAGCGTCTTAAGCACTAGGCCACCTAGGGTACCAATTTATCTACCAACCACTTTCTTTATTGTGTGGAAGGATGAACAGCTGGGTTTTGCTGCGCGCCGGCTACCGTCGGGTCTCGAACCCGGGGCCGATGGATGTAGTCAGCGACGCTAACCACTACACCACCGAGGTATATATATATATATATATATATATATATATATATATTAGTGATGTAGGTCACATCCGCATCAGCATCCGCGGAACATCCGCACATTTTCTCGCATCCGCATCCGCACTTTGGACTGCGGATGTCGTGCGGATGTGGACCGTTGAGATAAAATGTCATTAATAAGCGGAAATTATCAAATTCTACTATATTAATAGAACTAGTTCATTGTGCGCAAAAGTGATGCAAGCGACAAGACGAGAGGCTGTTCTTGTATGAAGTTACTCTCTTGCAACCTACTTAGATCCACGTTACAAAGCTAAGTTATTTTCACCTAGTACATTAGAACGAGTTAAATCATCACTTGGCAAAGCAGTTGCCAAGTGATGATTTAACTCGTTCTAATGTACTAGGTGAAAATAACTTAGCTTTGTAACGTGGATCTAAGTAGGTTGCAAGAGAGTAACTTCATACAAGAACAGCCTCTCGTCTTGTCGCTTGCATCACTTTTGCGCACAATGAACTAGCTTCATTCTCTTGAATCTGTCGCCTCGCCACCCACCAAAAGAATAAAAGTTTCAGTGACAGAACCAAACCTTCAACAAGCAAATCTATCACAGAATCTGTCTCTCAGTTTCTTGAGTCAAGCAGCAATGACGAGACCTACGCGATGTCAAAAGATGTAGTAAAAATGATCGAGAGCTATCACCAAGAAAAACGCCTGGCTGCATGTGATAATCCTATTAGTTGGTGGAAAAATACGCAGAATATCTATCCATACTTGAGTAAACTTGCAAGGAAACATTTAGCCTGTCCTCCAACAAACGTACCAAGCGAGAGATTATTTAGCAGTGCTGGATTAATATATGATGAAAAGAGAAACAGACTGGCAGCAGAAAAGGCAGAAAAATGAATGTTCCTTAAGCATAACCTTCCTATAATTAAGTTTGAACATTAAACGATGAACATCTTAGTTTACTTTATTTTAATTACTCATTTATAAATATGCCTAATAAAACTTTAAACTTAATATAAATAGTTATCAAGCTAATTAAAGATCTCTTTCTATAAGGGTGGAGGTTGGGGAAAGAGGTCGGTGGGGGTGCATTTGAGTTGGGTTCACGTCCCGCATCCTGGTAACACAATTATGGTTTCTAATTGTGGCTGAAACTCAACAAAATATAACGAATTTATTTGCAGACGAATTCACTAATTGATTTCTATATTAGTTAGATGCTTGATATTATTTTATATGTTCAGAGAAAAGTACAGCAATTATTGTACAATTAATCAATTATACTACATTATAGCTACAGCTCTCTCTATATAATAACTTATTATATACGTTAAACACAACAAATCTCGAATATATCCTACAAAATAACGAAAATGTAGACATCCGCATCCGCATCCGCGGATGTTGAAATCAAACATCCTCATCCGCATCCGCATCCGCGGATGTTGAAATCAAACATCCTCATCCGCATCCGCATCCGCGGATGTGAAAAAAATGACATCCGCTACGTCACTAATATATATATATATATATATATATATATATACGAGGATGGGCTGAAAAGTAATGCCGCCACTCAAATAAATTTTAAACGGGTTGACGGATTTTATCGAAACAAAAGCAGATATGTACCTTAGAGTTTATTCTTCAAAACGATACATTTACTTTTCTATAAAATCACCCTCTACCTCGACACATTTACGCCAACGATAAATGACTTTTTGAAATCCATCCCGGTAAAACTTGGAGCTTTCACAGCGGCCTTAACTTCTTCGTCAGACTCGCAGCGATTTCCACGGAGATGTTCTTTAAGTTTAGGAAAGAGGTGAAAATCGCATGGCTAATCGGGGCTATATGGTGTATGCGGCAAGACAGTGAACTGCACATCCGCAATTGCTTCTCGCGTTTGAACACTGGTGTGAGGCAGTGCGTTGTCATGGTGAACACACATATCTGGCGCAGACCTTCCGGTAACGAGAATACTGATAATGTGTCCCACTCGCTCTTTGGAGATATCGAGCATTGCAGCAATTTCATTTTGTTTAATGCGACGATTTCTACGAATCAGTTCGTCAACGTAGTTCCGATGAGACTCGTCGGTTGCCGTTACAGGCCTTCCACTTCGCAGTTTGTCTCGCAAATCTTCTTGCCCTGCTTCTCTTTCTTTACACTGCCTCGCCCAACGTCGAACGGTACTCACATCAACACACTGTTTGCCTTACACAGCCTGCATTCGCCAATGAATGTTTATGGGAGCAACACTTTTCGCGGTGAAAAATCCAATTACGGCACGTTGCTTGAAGCGAACGTCTTTACTCCTTTCCATTGTAATCGATACTGAACCAACATGTGGAATGAATGAGGCTATATTAGGCTATAACAAAAAACCGGTTTTATCTGGTTATCTCTGCACAATCTGGAATGGGGTGGGGATATCAAGTTGCAACACAAAACGGGTTGTATCTGGCTACCTCTACACAATCCAAAATTATTAAAGTGGAGGCATTACTATTCAGTGTATATATATATATAATATTTATATATATATATATATATATATATAAATAAAACCTTTGGTTAGCTTCCGCCTGAATTGTTCATTCTGACGAAGGTCAAGCTTCTCACTCCACCTTAGACCTACAGTTTAACGTGGAATCCGAACCACGCCCCATCAGCAGCCCAGCGTCTTAACCACTAGGCCACCTAGGGTACCCATTTATCTACCAACCACTTTCTTTATTGTGTGGAAAGATGAACAGCTAAGTTTTGCTGCGCGCCGGCTGCCGTCGGGTCTCGAACACACACACAGTATATATATATATTATATATATATATATATTGTGTGAATTAATATTACGTTGCTTGATTATTGTCAAAAGTGTTTCGCATACAGTCTTAGACTTCGTAATTTGCTGAAATTTGTTTGAATATTAAATTGTCTGGCGGAAAATTTAATATTTGCATTTGTAGAAATTATTCTTTGAAGAAAATTGTTAAAACTTTATTGATGAAGTGTTTTGAAGTATTTGAGCACATTGTTGAAAATTTGTCCATTTTGAATTAAATATTGTGAGCTGTTTATTGAATTGCTTCTTATATTTATCATTCAGTAACGTAATAAAATTATTAAAGCTTTCAAGGAAAATAGTCTACATTTCTTTTACTCGTTAAATTTATTGACTTTAACTAATTAAATTAGAAATTTATAATGTAAAAGAAATATTGAAAAGAACCGAACGAAGTGTTGCGGAGTCTAACCACCAATCAAAGTGGGACCCAATCCTCTGAGTCCAAGCAGCTTATATATATATACATTATAACTGCAAACACGCAGTATAATTAACGTAAAGAACGACGCTTTGTATAGGGTACCTCATTTTTCATTTGTTTCGTTCTTTCGCTCTCATCTTGCGCGGATAATTCTCCTATACAAAGCGTCGTTCTTTACATATATATATATATATATATATATATATATATATATATATGTGTGTGTACTGGTATATCCAAAGTTAGTTAAAAAGTTTGATGTGTGATACATCAATTTAGACAACGACTTCAAAACAAGGGGTGTTGCAAAGGTCGTGGTGTTTTTTTCCGGATTTTTTTCACATTACTAACCAGTTATATTTTTCTAAAGAAAACATAACTTCACCATAGTCTGACCTTTTAAAAGAGAATTGGAAAATTCAGTTCGTTGGTTGCAATATCGTATTCACATTTTATCGTTGCATCATATCTTCGATGCATCAAGAGTTTTCATGGTGTCCGAGGAAGTAAATTCTCGTATCGCAAGCGCTGTATTCGGTGTGCTGTCGCATTTTGTTTGCTAATGTCGTTAGTAATTCTTAATAATTCTAAAATCAATGTCGATGACCTGTATAATCCCAGTAATCTGAAGTGAATAAGCAAAACTTTGCAAATTTCTTTGAACACTGTTCAAAGGTAATGTGTCAAAAGTTTTGAAATCCTGAAAAAAACATTACTTCTGCAACAACCATTACATCCCTGACTAGTTTCGTACTTCTTCCAATGTCTATGAATTTCCTCAAAACATGGCTGGAACACATTTTTTAACATCACCAGCGTTTCAAAATTAATGTCCCTTTAGTTGGCCTTTTAATTGTGTAAAAATGTAAAAATTACAAGTTTGTTTGTTTGGATGGAGTTGTTTTACTTTCTTCACAAAATTAAAGGTTTATTACGGTGAGGACGTACAGATTTATGTGTGATCCGAACTACGCGTCACTACGTAATCTGGACGCAGAGAATGGTCTCTCATCCAACCAGTGGTGGGCAAAAAGTAATCGATTAAAAATAAAAATTACTGATGTCTGAAAAGTAACTAAAAGTATAAATTAGAAATTACTTCTCTGGATTAATTATATTATAATTAATCCAGGGAAGTAATTTCTACTTTAGACTTTTAGTTACTTTTCAGACATCAGTAATTTTTATTTGTAATCGATTACTTTTTGTCCACCACTGCATCCAACTACTACTCAGAATCAATGTCGCTTAACTTCACCGATTGACGGGAAGCGGTGTTACGACATTGGCCACGACGAAGCCCATAAAAATCACAAGGAGCAGGGTATGGAGAGTGCGGTAGATGTGGTAGAACAGCTGTGCCATTCACAGTCAAATCCGACATCACCAACAGCGATTGGTGAACGAGTGCTCTGTCGTGTTGGAGAGCCCAATTTTTGATTGCCCACAGTTCAAATCGCTGGTTGCCTCAAAGACGGCGGAGGATATCCCTATAAATCTCTTTGGTATGGTTCCTCCCTCTGATACAAACTCATAATGAACAACTGCGAAACTTCATGGGACGTAGAGAGCCATTTGTATTTCCACACAAAGGACTCTCGCTTGGTTTTGTCCCTCGTTATGGTCCACTTTAGCAAAGTAGGATCTGAATCTGTCGCAGTAATCTTTATGCTGAATACAGCATATAAATTTAAAATATCTACTATAATTTAGTAATCTGTTTGTTTTTTCACTCCATTCGAGTTAAATTTTAATGACTAAACATTGTTTACCTTGTAAAATATAAAAATCGTCATGTTGGGTCATGTCACACATCCTCAAAAAAACAAACTACCATCACTATGTTTAACAGTAGGAAGGATAATTTTTTTTTCGAATGCAGTATTTGATTTTCGCCAAAATTTACCGTTGCTCGTTGTTACCGAGTAATTCAATTTTGGTCTCGTCTGTCAAGAGAACTTTCTTCCAGAATTCAAATCCATTATTTTGATGATGCTTGGCGTACTTTAAACGAGCTTCTTTGTGCGCTTTTCGTAGCAGAAGTTTTCTTCGTGCAACTTTTTAATGCACACCATTCTTTCTCAATGTACGACGTGCAGTAGAGGGATGGATATCGATCTTACACAATCTTAATGTTTGACAAATATCACCTGTAGTCACTCGTAGATTCGCAGCAGCCATTCTTTCACTCCATCTAGCTGTAGAGTACGTTCTGAAATCTAGCAAAGTCCTACACACTTTGATAGAGTTTTGATTGTTCCAAAGCCTTTCCATTTCTCTAGAACTGCAGCAACTGTCGTAAATGAATTGAAGTTCTTCTCCTATCTTCCTATAACACTTTCCAGACTCGTATGCAGCAATAACAGAGCTCTTAAGATCTACAGACATCCCTTTACCACGAAGACCCATTGCTTACAAATGGCTTGTACATCCATTCAAAGAAAAAAATTCTAGAATTCAAAACTGCCAACAGTCTCTAATCAATAAACAGCCAACTACTGATAAAAATTTTAAATTCTTCATGCATAAGGTGGATACACAAAGTATCAAATAATTTTGTAAATAAATGTACGAAAACCTTTGCATTTTAACTTTTTATTTTCCTCAAATTCTTTGATGTTTTACATTATATGTTGGAGTTAAACTAATGTTTTTATTTGTTAAACTTTTCCAAACAAAGAGTAAACTTTTCATAATTATCCTGTGCATGGTACAAGAGATAAAGACGAATATAACTGAAATATTTTTCTGTATAAATACTTATGATCACACCACTGTATATATGTGTTTAATGCGCCTCGGTGGTGTAGTGGTTAGCGTCGCTGACTACGAATCCATCGGCTCCGGGATCGAGACCCGGTGATGGCAGGCGGCGCGCAGCAAAACCAAGCTGTTTACCCTTCCGCACAATAAAAAAAAACTGGTTGGTAGATAAATGGGTATCCTGGGTAGACTACTTGACCTTCGTCAGAATGAACAATTCGGGAGGAAGCAAAAACGAAGGTTAACCAAACCAAGGTTATGTGTGTATATAATATATATATATATATATATATGGGATGAATTTCACAATTAAACACGTGAAATGAATGAATGATGCAAACTCACAAGGAAAAAGAAAAACGACTCCAAGGTCTTTCGTGTATTCAGAGCTACATCTCGTCAGGGAATGACGTAGCGGAAACCAAAACAATTTGCACATAATTAACAAGAGTTAATGAGAGGCGAAAGGAATTTTAACAAGATATTGTCAATTTTATACATTCCCCCACTGTTATTGAAATTCTTTTTAAAATGGATAAATGCACATTCTAGAATATTTCTTTCAATTATATCTCTGTTTTCAACAAGCGCTTTAGAACTGTCTCACTCGATTCTATGATTACATCTATACATATGGTTAAACAAAGCATTGGAATTATTAGCTGTTCTACACGCATATTTATGCTGTCTTCCCCTTATATCTAACGTTTTACCCGTTTGGCCTATACATACTGAGTTACATTGTGTACATCCGATCAAATACACACAACCAACAACATTATCCGGGCTATTCTTTATTAGGCGTGATTTAACAGTATTATTATACTTAAAGACTACATTGATGCTAATTGCTTTAAGTAAAGTCGGAAGATATTGAAAATTAACATGGTAAGGTAGGCTAAGGGTATTTTTACACTCAAATTCCTTTATAGTTACATTATTATAGTACCTATTCTTGGCTTTCTTAAGACAGTTATCTAAAAATGAAATAGGATAACATAATTTAGTACCAATATTCATGATATTGCATAACTCGGAATCTAAAAATTCAGGACTGACAATGCTCGATGCTCTAAGAAACATAGCAGAGAAACTAGAGGATTTAATCGAGGGATGATGGTCAGAATAAAAATGCACATAAGAGATATTATTATTAGTAGGCTTGCGATAGACTTCAAATTTGAACTGATTAGAGCATCTCCAAATTTTTAGATTCAGAAAAGATAAGCTTCCATCAAGCTTCCATTTGATGGAAGCTATCTTTTCTGGATCTAAAAATTTGGAGATGCTCTAATCAGTTCAAATTTGAAGTCTCTCGCAAGCCTACTAATAATAACTCTTATGTGCATTTTTATTCTGACCATCATCCCTCGATTAAATCCTCTATTTTTTCTATGTTTCTTAGAGCATTGAGAGTTGTCAGTCCTGAATTTTTAGATTCCGAGTTATGCAATATCATGAATATTGGTACTAAATTATGTTATCCTATTTCATTTTTAGATAACTCTCTTAGGAAAGCCAAAAATAGGTATTATAATAATGTAACTGTAAAGGAATTTGAGCGTAAAAGTACCCTTGGCCTACCTTACCATGTTAATTTTCAATATCTTCCGACTTTACTTAAAGCAATTAGTATCAATGTAGTCTTTAAGTATAATAATACTGTTAAATCACGCCTAATAAAGAATAGCCCGGATAATGTTGTTGGTTGTGTGTATTCGATCGGATGTACACAATGTAACTCAGTATATATAGGCCAAACGGATAAAACGTTAAATATTAGGGTAAAACAGCATAAATATGCGTGAAGAACAGCTAATAATTCCAATGCTTTGTTTAACCATATGTATAGATGTAATCATAGAATCGAGTGGGATAGTTCTAAAGCGCTTATTGAAAACAGATATAATTGAAAGAAATATTCTAGAATGTGCATTTATCCATTTTAAAAAGAATTTCAATAACAGTGCGGGAATGAATAAAATTGACAATATTTTGCTAAAATTCCTTTTGCCTCTCATTAACTCTCGTTAAGTATGTGCAAATTGTTTTGGTTTCCGCTACGTTGTATATATTTATGGGCATCTTGCCTTCTCTCTTCATTCCCTGACGAGGTGTAGCTCTGAATACACGAAAGGCCTTGGAATCGTTTTTCTTTTTCCTTGTGGGTTTGCATCATATATATATATATATATATATATGAGAGAGAAAGAGAGAGAGAGAGAGAGAGAGAGAGAGAGAGAGAGAGAGAGAGAGAGAGCTCGAAGTGTTGAAAAAAGTGCCGGTACGGACTTTCACCAAAAGGGTACAAGAGTATATATATATATATATACAGGGTGTCCCGTAAGTCTGGACCCATAGGGAAAAATAATAAAATTACAAAATAGTCCAAAAATTTATTTATAATATATTTTTTTATTATTTTTATTATTATTTTTATTATTTTTTTATTATGATCTTACTCCGCTGGAGTTTTATTTGTGGGGCCACTTGAAAGCCAAAGTGTACGAGGTCAAACTTCAGAACATTTTCCACCTTAAAGCACGCATTGTGGAGGCGTGTCAAGAAATTTCTGCGACTGTGATTCAGAAAGTGCTGTCGCAGTGGAGATTACGTCTTCAACTATGTGTGCGACACAACGGCGGACACTTTGAACAGATTATGTAATAAATTTTTGGACTATTTTGTAATTTTATTATTTTTCCCTATGGGTCCAGACTTACGGGACACCCTGTATATATATATATATATATATAACCTTTTGGTTTTATATATACAGGGTGGGCGGAAAGTAGCTCCCTATTTTGGATTGGTAAAAAAATACGTATATTATCCATTTATCAGAAGAAATAATATGAAAAGGTAGGCATACATGGTAGGTTTTCTCTAAAATTCAATGTGGGCTCCAACTCTTTCCACCAGCTTCTGGAGCCGCCCAGGAATGGCGTCCACTGACTTTAGCAGGAACTCCGGCGGGATGGAGGACATGACTTCCCGAATTCGGTCCTCCAGTTCTTCCAATGTCCTCGGTTTGGTGCGGTAGACTTCCTTTACCCACCCCCAAAGAAAGAAGTCGCACGGTGTCAAGTCGGGGCTCCTGGCTGGCCATTGATGTGGACCACGACGACCCATCCAACGCCCAGGGAAGTGGGCATCCAGCCACTCACGGACAACAAGAGCGAATGGCCAGCCAGGAGCCCCGACTTGACACCATGCGACTTCTTTCTTTGGGGGTAGGTAAAGGAAGAAGTCTACCGCACCAAACCGAGGACATTGGAAGAACTGGAGGACCGAATTCGGGAAGTCATGTCCTCCATCCCGCCGGAGTTCCTGCTAAAGTCGGTGGACGCCATTCCTGGGCGGCTCCAGAAGCTGGTGGAAAGAGTTGGAGCCCACATTGAATTTTAGAGAAAACCTACCATGTATGCCTACCTTTTCATATTATTTCTTCTGAAATAAATGGATAATATACGTATTTTTTTACCAATCCAAAATAGGGAGCTACTTTCCGCCCACCCTGTATATAAATATAATACTATATATAATATATATATATATATATATATATATAACCTTTTGGTTTTTATATATATATAAATATAATACTACAGGGTGTCCCGTAAATCTGGACCCATAGGGAAAAATAATAAAATTACAAAATAGTCCAAAAATTTATTTATAATATATTTTTTTAGTATTTTTATTATTATTTTTATTATTTTTTTATTATGATCTTACTCCGCTGGAGTTTTATTTGTGGGGCCACTTGAAAGCCAAAGTGTACGAGGTCAAACTTCAGAACATTTTCCACCTTAAAGCACGCATTGTGGAGGCGTGTCAAGAAATTTCTGCGACTGTGATTCAGAAAGTGCTGTCGCAGTGGAGATTACGTCTTCAACTATGTGTGCGACACAACGGCGGACACTTTGAACAGATTATGTAATAAATTTTTGGACTATTTTGTAATTTTATTATTTTTCCCTATGGGTCCAGACTTACGGGACACCCTGTATATATATATATACAGTATATATACCAGATGCTCCGAAAAATGTCCCTACTTCAAAATATATGTTCTAAGCTGAAGAAATAAAGGAATCTAGAAACAAGGACAAACGCGATAGTTACGTAAAACATAGGAGTTTATTAACTTTAATTAAACAATATGTTCAGTGTAGTCTCTATTTTTTTCTAACACAATATTCAACCTGACACAAATGTTTGACATAATTTTTGGAAATAGCTCAGCCGAGATGTTGATTACTTCATAGACTTTGGTCTTTAAGTCTTCAAATGTCTTAGGCTTGGTAGAATAGATCCTGTCTTTATGTATCCCAACAAAAAAAGTCGGGGGTGTGATGTCAGGTGAGTATAAAGGCAATTCCACTGGCTCATGAGGGGAGATTAGTCGCCCGGAAAAATGCTTCCTCAAAGAGTTGCGAGTTTTACAATCACTGTGTAGAGGTGCTCCATCCTCCTGATGCCACTGTGAATCTGAGGTAAGCTGTGGTAAATAGAAACCTTATAGCGTCTAACGATAAGAATTTTGCGTTAGAGTTATTGCTTTTCCAGTTCCATTCTCAAAGATGTAGGGACCTACAATACCATACCACCCAACAACGACGCAATGTTAAGTTCAGTAACACGACGTGAAAGCTCCATTGGAGCAGCAACATCATATCCCATCTTTAGGCAGATGTACATTTGTGCTCATTATTCTTAGGACACTCTTGAGAACAGATAGCGACACCTGGCATATATTTGTTTTATGTACAATAAACGGTTGTAACATTTTATGAATGAATATGGGGTTTAGTGCTGATTGGTTGGTTAACTCATTGCCAAATGTCTTTAGAACATAATTATTTCCATTCATCACTCTGGTTTACATATTACTCAGGAAACATAAATGAATAATGAAATATAAATTCAAGAAGGAGATATATATATTAACAAGGGGGATGTCAATGAAGTGAATAAAAAATGGTCTTGTAAAAACTAAAAAAAAACCTTCGGACGTGATGACAGTGTTCATGGTATTGGCAAACCTGAACGATGTATAAAAACAGAGCCGTTGATTGGCATTATTGCACCCTGAGCAAATTCCACGACTTGCACCACCCATCCCCTCTGTATGTATTTATTTATTGATTTATTTACTTATTTATTTATTCGTATTTAATATTGAACATAGATTCAGATATTATTTTGTGTTATAACAAAGACAGAGCAAAAAGGTGATATATATATAAATATATATATATAGGTGTTTTATGAGTGAAAAAAAAATGTTTTGATGCATATTAAATTTTAATAACATTATAACATTACCAAATTAATGGGTATCTGTAGGTTTCATACGTCACTGCTCAGAATATCTTCCAATTGGCAAATGGACGACAGCTGAATGGATACCACTGGTATGGCATTGTTATATCCGGAGCAAATGCTATTTCTAGATCAGCAACACTCATATAGTAATAAATAGTCGCTGAATCAAATATTATTTAGAAACGAAGAATGTTTTGTATTGAGGCAGCATCATAAATGCATATATTTGTTTTGTATTAATAAGTTCCATGTTACAACCTAAGTGTTGAACCTCTGCAGCTGTGACTCTTGGAGGTCTCTCGCTAAAGTTCATATTCAAAAATGCCGAGTTAGGAGTAAGGGGGTGGGGTGGTCCCCAAAGGTCCCCAAAGAGGAATAGTTCCCCAAAGCCAAGGCCCCAAAGGGGGGTCGGCTGGTCTACCTAACCGTGTTTGCAATTGTGTAATTTTACGTGGGTTCAGATCCACAAAAACCTTAATTTTAACACCTTAAACTATACCCAATCTCACAACATATGCATCTAATCGATTTTTAACATATTTATAGACGTGCTACTAATTACTTCTACCGGCAAATTATTCTATTTACTATTCTATGCGTAAAAACGTTTTTGGCAACTGCTGTCTTGAACCTTCTACTAGTCAGCTTACACCCGTTATTTCTAGTTCTACTATATTGTCCGATTTCGAAAAAACTCTCTCTATTTACGTTATCGAACTTATTCATAACCTTAAAACCTGGATTAGACCACCCCTTAGCCTCCTAGTCTCGACTGTAGTCAGTTTTAGCTCCTTAAGCCTATCCTCGTAAGACTATGACCGAAGTGACTTGATCATCTTAGTTGTTCGTCTTTGAACTCGTTCGATTTTGTCTATATCCTTGCGCATATGCGGATTCCAAAATTGAATCGTGTACTCCAAATGGGGTCTAACTAATGATTTATAAAGAGGAAAAATAATATCCCGCGATTTGTACTCAAATTCTTAGCTATAAAACATAGCAATTTGTTCGCCTTATTGACCGCTGCTGTACTTTGTTTCGCCACTTTTAAATCACCAGTTTCTATAACTCCTAAATCTTTTTCCTGCTCTACGCTTGCCAACTCCTTCCCTGACATACTATACGAAAAATTACCGTTACGCCAACCTATATGTAAAATTTTGCACTTATCGACGTTAAATCTCATTTGCCACGTGACCGACCAATCAACGATTTTATTCAGATCTTCCTGGATTTTTACATCTATCTTCGTCATTTATTGCCCTACGACCCAACTTCGTTTCATCCGCAAACTTTGAAACTACTAATTTGGCCGACATCTAGATCGTTAATATATATAAGAAAAAGCAAGTGGCCCAATACAGAACTGTCAGGAACGCCGCTCGCTACATTAGCCTAAGAAGACTCCGCTCCATCAACGATCACCCTCTGTTTCCTACCTCGCAACCACTCTTCTATCCAATTTATTACTACACCCCTGATCCCATGAGCCTTAGTTTTTACGAGTGTTTTGTGCAGTACGGTGTCAAACGCTTTTTGAAAATCTAAATACACTACATTTACCGCCTGATGACTATCGTAAACTTCAATCACGTTTTGGAAAAATTCTAAAAGATTAGTTAAGCAAGATTTGTTTCGCCTAAATCCTTGCTGTGTATTTCTAATGAAGTTATGCAATTCTAAGTGTTCGAATATACGATCCTTAATTATCGATTCCAGTAGCTTACCTACAACAGACGTTAAACTGATTGGCCTAAATTTCCCTACGGCGATTTGAGGACAATCCAAGCGCAAGCACGCGAGGTGTTGCACGTATCCTCGGTGTGAACCACGACCTGGTCTGGAGAGTGTTGCACGAGCAGCAGTTACATCCGTTTCATCGTCAGAGAGTCCACGCATTACAACCTTGGGATTACCCTCTTCGTGTCGAATTCGGACGCTGGTTTCTGCAGCAAACAGCGGTGCAGCCTAATTTTCGGGCTTATGTGGTTCACACCGAGGATACGTGCAACACCTCGCCTGCTTGCGCTTGGATTGTCCTCAAATCGCCGTAGGATTTCTTCTTCCATGTCAGGAGTGCGCACGTTTCTCTCCCGACCAGTGTCATGCATGCTTGCATGGAATGTTCCAGTTTCTCGCAGTCGCCGATGCAAATGCGCAAACGTTTGGTGGTTTGGCACACGTCTGTTTGGGAAGCACTGTCGGTACAACCTCACAGCACCTCTTCCGTTTCCATTGGCAGCCCCATACACCATATGCATGTCAGCCATCTCAGCAGTCGTGAAGCGCTCCATGTTACGCGTACTACGTCCGATTTAAGAATGCCCGCGGCAAGCGCGAGTCTAGCCCACTTCACCTTTTAGCCAATTGCAGCGGCGCCCTCTCGCGCCGAATGGTGACGTCAGCGGACATACACTTATAGACGAAAAGGGTTTGTCTTGGTGTTGCCTATCCCCCATTACAATTTGTACAGAAAGTTTTCAAACACCCTGTATATATATATATATACACACACGAGAGTAATTCAATAAGTATCCGCACTTTTTATTTTCACAATTTTATTTTCACATCTGATAGATTATAAACACATCACTTCTGAACATAGTCTCCCTGTTTCTCAATACACTTCATCCAGCGATCTACAAGCTTCCTAATGCCATCACAAAAGAATGTTTTTGGCTGTGTGCGTAGCCAGTCATGCAGCGCCTCCTTCAGGTCATCATCGCCTTGGAATAGCTGACCTCTCGAAGCGTCTTTTAGTGGTCCAAACAGGTAAAAATCCGAAAGTGCCAGGTCTGGACTGTAGGCTGGATGGTCGAGAACTTCAAATTTAAGTTCTTGAAGGCATTTTCTAGTCTGTGCAGCGGTATGAGGGCGCGCATTGTCGTGTAACAGAATAACACCTTCCGACAATCTCCCTCTCCGTTTTGTGCGAATTGCTTGCTTTAACTCATTCCGCAGCATGTCAGAATACGATGCACTTGTTACTGTAGTTCCACGCTCTAGATAATGTTCAAGGATAGGGCCTCGTGTATCCCAAAACAGTGTTAGCATAACTTTACCTGCTGACGGCTGCGCTTTGAACTTCCTTGCAACGGGAGATGTTGGATGCTTCCATTGCATGCTCTGTCGTTTGCTTTCTGGTTCATAGTGATGGATCCAGGTTTCATCTCAAGTGATAATGCGCTCCAAAAAGTTTTCACCTTCATTATGATACCGCGCCAAAAGACGAGAGCAGACGGCCATACGATTACGCTTGTGCTCTTCTGTCAACTGGCGATGATGAATGAGGCGGTGCACGACTGGCTACGCACACAGCCAATAACATTCTTTTGTGATGGCATTAGGAAGCTTGTAGATCGCTGGACTAAGTGTATTGAGAAACGGGGAGACTACGTTGAGAAGTGATGTGTTTATAATCTATCAGATGTGAAAAAAAATTGTGAAAATAAAAAGTGCGGATACTTATTGAATTACCCTTATATATATATTGGGTAACTGGAGCGTGCCATACTCTCACTCCAACTTCTTGAAGTAAAATAGGTGCTCACACTCTGTCCCCCTGACACCCAGCTGGCACAGCCGGCCGTACTGGCTTAGGACCAACTGATTATAATTATATATACTGTATATTAGGCCGGGTCGAAATTTTATATTGAAAAGGTACATATTGTGAGGGGTTTGAATGGAACAAAGGAACGCCCTCATAAATTATTTTTGCTGTTTAAAGCCTCCTACCCCTGGCACAATTTTTCACTTTATGACCTTTATTGAAGAATATTCCATTTATACGAGACTTACTCTACATTCAGGTTTTTTGATGACGTAAATCTTTATTAACGTATAATATTTTATTTAATAATGTACAATATTAGGAAAATTAATTAAGTACAACAATATATTCAGAAAAAAAATTAAAGGCATAATAAATGTGCTAAAATTCAATTCACTTTTTCATTGTTCCTTATCACATCAAAAGAGAAGACATTTTCAATATCATTAGGAAATTTTATTTCATGTTTCTTACTCATTCCATTGGGCCTTCCATTCAAACTTGGGCAGTTTTCTTTGCCCTGACATGCCTTTGTTACTAGGTTCACTGCCCTTTCCACACTTTGACTGTGGCATGGAAAAGAAGCTATCTCCAGTGGCTTACATCGAGCCTGTAGTAGCTCATCGTCACTAAAATTGTTTAGCAGCGGTGGAGGAGTAATGATCTCTTTTAGCCAATCGATCATCTCGGTGTAGTCAATAGAGTGGAAATTGAGGGTTCGAGGCAACTCAAAGTTTCTGGTACCTGAAAATCCTGTTCTTGAAAGGATGATTTTCTGAATAGCTTGCTCCCTAATTTCTAGTCTCTTGTCAGTTACCATTGATATGAGTATATTTTCTGGGTGGGAAAAGTAGGCGTTATTCTTTAATACTGGTTCTGTGATTGATCTATGTTGTTCATCTAAATTTCGAAGCAAGCACATTAACTGCCAAAAGTTATGTGCACCATCAGTTGCATTAGGATGAGATTTTGTCCAAAACCACCCTGGAGCATAGAACTGCATAATAATCTTGACTATATCTTGAAAGTTTTTATCGGGATTTGGCGTTGATATATATAATCGAAGGACGCTGTTGGCTAGAGTTAGCCAGCGAGCATGGTGAAGGGTACCTGGGGATCGAGTGGACAGATCTTGAGAAGTATCTCCAGTTTGCACTGCCAGACACATATCATAGAGATATCTTTGATCACTGCTTAGCTCCTTCACAACATTTGCTGGAATTTCTTTAATGCTTCCCTTTATGCGAAAATATTTGACTACCTCCAATTTTGTTAAATCTGTTTTCAGTTTATTCCCAATTGAACCCACAAAAGTATTTGGACCTGTTGTTTTACCATCATTGGCTTTGTAGACGTGCATAAAAGGCAGCTCATTCAAATGCAAGAGGCACACCAACCACTACACTGGTCTGTTAAGATGGGTTTCAACCAGTTTTATGGCTCCACCAATTTTTCCTGTATTTACAGGAGTACCATCACACAGTAAAGCTTTGATAAGTTTAGTATCTGTGCTGTTCGAGTCTGTAATAATAGTTATCAACTCTTCTGCTATGCAGCGAGCATTTCCATTATCTGGTGTGACATGGTCTACAGTACATAGATGCTTCCAGGGTCTTTCACAATAACAGTGTTCTTCTTTTATCTTTCCACTTTCAGTTAATGTGTTATCTTTCCTTTCATCAAATCTAAGGCACTCCATCTTCAGATTTTCGGATTTAGACCTAAAAGTATTTGTTTCACCCATGCGATTTCTTTCTCTTTCTAATTTCTTTCTGTCAAGCATGTTGGTGTGGTTAAGGATCCCCATATCTTTTAAAGCTGCATTGACTATTGCAGCTGCAGCTCTACAACTTACACGATAACGATCTGCTGTTAATGCTAGGTTTTTATAGGAGTGCTTGTTCTGGATATCCTTAGTCAATTCTAAGGCGGCCTCATAATCTACATCTTGACTTTCTGAATCTACATCCATGTCTTCTTCGGTATTATCTATAAATTCCGATGGTAAAACATTGGTGACTTCAGTCAGTTTTTGACACACAAAAGACTCCCATTCTGCCATTGGTATTTTATCCTTACACCTGCAAGATTTCCTATCAATTCCCTTATCATAGCATTCACAAGAAGATATATCAAACATTTCATCATACTGAGCTACTTTTAAGGCAAAACTTTCATTTCTTCGATGTAACGGCACCTTGTTCAATTTTAAGGCTTCTTCTATTAGTTGACTGACTATTTACCTTTGGTGTTAATTGTAGGAAAAGAAAATTTTATCTAAATGTCTTCAATATCTTTTACAACAACCCTGTAACAGTCATTAGCAGTTGCTGATCCTTTTAATTTAGCTTCTTTACGACGGCGCACAAAAAGGTAATGTCTCACAACATCTGCTTTTGAAGGAGTCATGGCTGCTAGGAATTTCGTAGGATATCCAAAGGCTGCATTTGAGGACTTGCTTCTTGTAGTCATAGTTTATATTCAGAAGTAAAATCAAATTATATGTAATTTATAATTAATGATAATTCAAATTATAATTAAAGCAAATGCAAATTATTTCTATTTATCTGAAACATAAAAATATCAAGCATTAAACAAACAACTTATCATGTGTATATAACAACATTAAACATATGCAAATATGAAAGTAAAAAATGAAGGAGGGGCATGTGATAAGGGTAGTAGGGTAGCACATGCTTGATTTTTTAATATTTTGTTAAAGTAATAAAAAAACCTCACATAGTGTACTTTTTAAGAAAAAACATTTTCCCATTTAAATATATGCAAATATGAGGGTAAAAAGGGGGGGGATGTGCTAGGGGTAGTACGGGTAGCACATGCTTGATATTTTAATATTTTGTTAAGATGATAAAATGAAACTTCTCACATATTGTACTTTTTAAGAAATAAAAAAATTCCCATTTTCGACCCGGCCTACTGTATATATGTTATTTCCATATACTGGATGTACTTTATTTTTTATTTTTTATTTTTTTCTGGCTTGAAGTGTTTTTGAATACATCTTTGGCACTAAGATATATATATATATATATATATATATATATATATGATATAAAAGAAAGCACTCTCCCGACGAAGTCTGAAGAAGGAAACCACTCTTCAGGAAGACGTAAATTTTAATTTCTTAACGTATTGTTGTTGTTAAGAAATAAAAATTTTCGTCTTCTTGAAGAGTGGTTTCCTTCTTTATATATCAAAAAAAATATTTTTCATATCATAAAATATTTTTCAGACAGTGTAAAAGAACTTTAAGATCAGTTTCTAACACGCTTAAATAAAATAGTAAACTCGCACGTATTCGCATCCCTGAACCCCTATACAAACGCAGAGCAGACAACATGCTGTTCAACTTTGGCATTAACAGGTAGGATCATTTAAATTAATTATAACTACATAAAATCATGCTGTACGAAGGTTTTGGCGATCAGAATAGGGGAAATGTTATAACGCTTCAAACGATTACCATGGTTTAAATGGGACACATACGAGTTACAGTAGTAAAAGCTAAGGTGTAAACCTCAAGCCTTCACTCTAATCAGCTTCTTGTGAAAGTAGGCCGCCCATACAGGTGTCCACCAGACCGAGTATTGGTAGAGTACTCAAAAATATTAGCGTGTCTCCCATACGCGTGTTATCATTTTTAATCAACTTTTAAATATATTTGGTGGTAACACTGAACTGCGACAAGTAATTCAAGATAATACAACCCGCCTGAGTCATTAGATAAAATGTTTGTAAGTGCTTGTATGTATGTCGGTATCCGCAGTCATGCGCTTATTTCCACTCTATCACCAATAATAAAAATAACGCCTTAGTATTTCACGCCTCTGATAAAATATATACATATCTGTATATTTCGGACACTATCACAATCTAATGTACACAAATTTTCGTCGCTCATATTTCCTGATATGTACTGCACAAATCACTAATGTGGTACAAATAACTCCAGATAATGTCACGTGGCCGCCCGCCTGAAGAGATTTAAGATTCTCTCTCTCTCTCTCTCTGCCTGTAAAATTGTTAAAAACTTAAACACGAAGTTGTCAAAGATGACCGTATCATTTTCGCAATTAAAATAGAAATAAGTACAATGCACACAATACACACTATATAATAATATATAGGGCCATCAATGTATACGTAAGGTAAATATATATATATATATATATATATATATATATATATATATATATATATATATATATCGTGTTTTACGTAAAAAGAAGTTACTAATAATAATAAATAAACAAAAATAATACACAAGGCCTACTAGTAGGGAAGGCTGGAACATAAAAAGAAGTCCTTGTTCTACCAACCATTTCATAATAATTTTCTACTCCACGCGTGCAAAATCTAATTTCACATATCAATTTATGAACATTTATCTCATATACAGTATATATATATATATATAATATATATATATAATATATATATATATATAGATATATATATATATATATATATATATACATATATATATATATATATATATATATATATATTAGGGTGTCCCAAACTCATAGGGGGCCAAATTTTGTTTCGGGATACAAATCCGCTCGTGTTGCGCTCTTTTGATGTTTCCCATTGGAAGTCTTCCTGTAAAATTTTAGAGAGATCGAAGGAAATTTAAAGGTCCCGAACTTTGAACACTTTATTTCTCCTCTTCACTGAAAGGCAAATTAACTGAAATATTTCTCTCAAAAGTTCCATCACAAAGATGATTATACAAAATAAACATGTATTTTAATCTTAACACAAAAACAATTTCAAAGCATCACATTTATGCATTTTAACTAAACACGTGTTTCATGAGATCCGTTTTTGTTCCCTTCCGGCTCACATTCCGTCGGTGTGAGTGGACAGTTCGAAGGAGGAACTGGAGGTCTTCTTCATCACGGCACAGAGGTTTGCTTGTGTATTTCTCAATGAGGGCGATGCCTCGCTCTGCTGCATCATTGACCACCATCAGTTCTGCAGCTCGGCTCTTTGCCAGACGGTAGTTTTCGTCAGTAGGCCATGTTTCAGGGTCTTTGGTGAGGAACGTGGGCTCAACTTGGAGAAACTGGAAGAGTGTGGTGGATCGACTCGTCACCCACGGACTTAAACGGCCATCCACTTGCAGTCCCTTGCCTTGGACCCGTTTGAGTCCTTTCACAGGGCGCTCTTTCAGGTTAGCCGTCATGTTACGCTTTTCATTGTCGTCAACTCTGTCATCAAACAGTGCAAGACAGATTAAGTCCTCCGAGATATACCACAGATGACGGAGCACAGCCCGGTAAGCTGTGTTTCCAACGTCCTTGTCAGGGTAACCTACAAGAAGATTGCACAGCCTAACGTCATTTTTGGGAGATTTGATGGCGATGGGAGCCTCGTGCCAGTGACGCACGTATACAAGGCTCACGAAGAGAGCCATACGGCGAACCCCTTGCAGTTCTTGGAGACGAAGTTCGGAGAACTGGGACTGCAGTAATGCTATTTTCAGGCAGTAAATAGCTTTGGCCATCCATCTGGCCTGATGGTAAGCCCCTGGAGGCCGAAGCTTGTAACGTCCTACGTCGTCTCCGAGGTACAAGAGGCTCAATCGAAGAAGTTCTTCATAATCCTCTCGAGGATGATTACCACTTCTTAGGGCATCGCGGAGATAGTCTATTACCTCAAGTCGCATTTGTGAAAGGCAAGCATTGTCATTTATGAAGGCTTTAGCCACCTCGTCCTTGTCAAATGCATCCAACTGACAGTGGTTCATTGATGGCCAGGCCTCCTTGAATCTCCTGAAAAGTGGGATTTGAGGACTTGGTGGTGTTCCTAGGCACACGACGAAGACATCCTTGAGAATCACTTCGTGAACGTGATGACGGCAAGCAAACCATAAAAGAAATCTTCCTAATGCCGCTTCCAAACGCGCACACGCACCTTGCACTATCCCTGTGTTTGATGCCGTCGTGTCAAACACCATGCCTATGATCTTGTCCTCAATTCCGACTAGGGTGAGCGCTTGATGAACTGCGCTTGCCATTTGCTGTCCTGTGCCGTCTATTATTTTCGGTGCTCCTAATAGCTCTTCCACACCATCCCCAGTAGGGCGGAGTGAAAAACTCATTTTTCGAATTTTCAAATTGGCTAGTGTGGAAAATGTGTGGAGTAGTGAGGAAATAAGCTGGTATAAATTTAAAATCATAACATTAATATCTTCAGGTGCCACAATGACCTTCAATATTGAAAAAAATTGAAAAAAGCAGATTTTAACCAATAATTACAGAAGAGTCCACGATGCACAATAGACAAGAATTTATTCACACTTGTATAAAAATAGCTCAGTCAACCTTTAAAAAAAGTTTCTATTCTCTAAAAACAGTTTTCTATAGTCAGCTCACTCAGCTGTCACGTGAGTACCTCGGTTCAGTGTAGCTGTCGCTCTCGTAGCAGGTGGGTGTTCTGTTGTTGGCGTTACTCAGATAGTCTAAACTATATTTCTTATATATTTTGCATTTCTGTATTGTGTTGCCCTAAGTTTGCCATGTACTATTAACTGAAATTAACGTATAATTGATATTAGCTCTTTCTTTTTCAGATTTGTATACTTTCAAAATGTCTCGAGTTTGTGCAAAATCAACCAGGGCCTCAACTGAGTGCCCCATGTTTGGTATGGGGCAAGATTTGTGGCACAGGAATCTTCCTACATACGAAGGAGTTTTTAAATATTACTTGTTTGTAAGAAACGATTTGAAACAGAATACTAATAAAGATCCTTCAATATCTCAAATATTAGAACAAGTTGTTGATAAATTGAAAACAATTTGGAAAGTGCTTCCGTCCCAATTCTGTCAGACAGGCGAATTGAAACAATGTTCAGAAGCTACCACGAAAAGTATCGTGTCATTATGAAGCCATACCAAAGCAGAAAAAATTCTGAAGCTTACAAAGCAAAGATTGATATGTTCAAAAAAGAAGCACACACGAAACTTTTTGACATTGCAGCGTGCAAGTGCAAAGTACTAACACAATGTTCTTGTCCCAAAGAAAAAACGGTTCCAAAGGAAGAAGTGACGTTCCTCTTAGATCAAAGGAGTGAAAGAAAACTGTTTATTGATAGAGTAGATATTACACTCTCAAAGAAAAAAGCATCTACGTTGCTAAGAAAGCAAAAAGAAGCTGTGAGGCTCACCAAAGAATCTTCACAGGAGAAATTGCAGGATACAAATGTTGAATTATCATCATCGACATCAAATAGTGAAAGTGAATCTGGCGAAATATCAGACGATACATTTCCAGAGCCAGTTAGCTCGAAGAGAAAGCTCGAACAACCTGAAGAACAATTATTCAAGAAAAGGAAAACTACAAATCTACCTTCAGTGGCTACTGCTTGTGACAGGACTGCAGTTTCAGATCGAGCTGCAGCATTCATTGTTAGTGCAGTATTGCAAGATATTGGAGAAATTTCTATTGACAATACATCTGAAGTAGTGGATAGGAGTAAAATCAGAAGAGAAAGACAAAAGAAGAGATCAGAAATTATGAAAGATCAAAATCAGGTCCCAATCAGAGGAATCTATTTTGATGGTCGAAAAGATTCTACACTCTTCCAAGAAAAAAAAGAGTCCAAAGTATATCAGAAGAAGGTAACAGAAGAACATATCACTTTAGTGAGAGAACCTGGTTCAGATTATTTGGGCCATTATTCTGTGAATTCTGGATCAGCTGAAGAAATATGTAAAGGAATGTTTGAGTATATTGGAAATAATGACATGAACCTGGAAAACCTTGTTGCCATTGGATGCGATGGTGCAGCAGTCAACACTGGAGAAAAGGGAGGCGTTATAAGGCTTATAGAATTGAAGCTGAAGAAGCCAGTTCAACATTTAGTGTGCCAGCTCCATGCCAATGAATTGCCATTACGCCATTTAGTTGCAAAGCTGGATGGAAAAACATCTAGCCCCGCGGATTCACCGGTCCTATTGGCAGGGAATTAGAGAACTGTGAGAGTCTTCCTATTGTCGAGTTTGAAAGGATTGATGCTGAGGAACCAACTGTAGACTGTGAAGATCTTAGCACCGACCAAAAATATCTAATTGATATTCATCAGGCCATAACAAAGGGATATTGCTCTCCAGATCTTGCTCATCGTAGTCCAGGCAAAATGGCACATTCACGATGGCTGACTACAGCAAATCGTTTGCTTCGTCTATACGTTTCAACTGTAAGTCCATCTGAGAACCTCATGAACATTGCTTCTTTTATAATGAAGGTCTACATCCCAATGTGGTTTTCTATTAAGCAAAGTACGTCTTTTGTCAATGGCTCAAAACATGTTTTCAAAACTATTGAACTAACAAGAACACTGAATGACGAAGTAAAGGATATTGTAAACCCTGTCATACAAAGAAATGCATTTTTTGCAAATCCAGAAAATATTCTAGCATCAATGATTCATGATGACCGCAGCGCCATAAGAGAATTAACGTGGAGGCGAATAAAGAAAGCAAGGCAAACAAACAAGGAAAATGTTGTGAGGCGTTTCACAGTACCTGTTATTCAATTTGAAGCTACTGATTATACTGATTTAATTAATTGGCAAAAATGCATTGTCACTGAACCACCTGTGACAAGACACCTGACAGAAAATGAGATTGAAGAATTCATAGAAAACAAGAGTACCCCTCCATTGGAGAAATTCCCTTGTCATACACAAGTAGTAGAAAGAATGGTAAAATTAGTGACTGAAGCATCATCAAAAGTATTTGGATTGAACGCGCGAGATGGCTTCATAAGATCAACACTTCAGTCACGTAAAAAAATGCCATCATTCGAAAGTAAAGCTGAATATAAAGTTTAAATAAAACGTTAATAGAAAAAAACATGCGCAAGGATGGGTGGTTGGGAGGGCATGGGTGGAGCTCGACACGCAGCCACCTCCTCGTGGTGAGTTCTGGATTATTTAGATCATTAATCAAAAGAACATTGATCTAAATAAAGTAAGAGCTGCGTAATTCAGTAACTATTTTGGTAATTGGAACACTTAATATATAATAATAACAAGTAAGTTTCAGTTATTGTACTAATGCAGAATATAAGAAAATCATTATATTTCACTTTTTTTCGACGGCTTTGTGGCACCTGAAGATATAATTTCGCAGGACTAATATTTATGCACAGTCATTATCTATAGCACCCACATATTTTCCGCACTAGCCATATTTGAATTTCGAAAACAATTTTAAAAACCTCATTTTCGATCCGCCCTATTGTACGGGCCTTTTGTCGGAAGCGGTGAACCGTGCTCTTTGATGGAACACTGTGAGGACCGAGAGCTAGGGATTTTGCAGTCGCAGCAAACGCTGATGTTGCCTGTCGAACAGAAAGGCCCTCGCGATCCCAAGTTGCTGCCAGGTCAAGATCACTCAGACTTTCTTTTAGTCTGTCATGTTTGGGAGCTTTCGAAGGTTTAAGTCCACAAGTGACGGCTTCGTTTCCACTGTCAGCTGACGATGTGCTAGAACTGCTGTCAGTAGCCTCTTCTGTGACTCCTACAGCTAGAGCCTCCTCCGTTTGACGCCGGTGTGCCCGCTCAAGAGCTCTTTCCCTTTCCTGTCTTTTCATTGTGGCTGCATTATATTTTCTATCTTCACCTCCCATGTAACTCGTATGTCGATCTGCCCTTTGGGAAATGAGGAATTCCTTGTCTTCAAGGGGGATATCTCCCCGATCCAGAACGTCTGAGCGGGCGACATCAAAAATATCCTCCATATCAGCCAAGAATACATCCCGCTGCATATTGTAAGTCATTCCAGTCTTGTTCTTGTTTTTATACAAATTTCGATACCTCTGAACCAAAGCTTTCAGTTTAGTCGAGGCATGAACGGAGGTTGTTGCCAGATTCGAGTTGGCTCTAGCCCAGATTTCTAATACAACCGATATTACAGCCTTCACACTGTTGGAATCTGTCTTCTTTTGGTCGCGGTGATGGTAGAAGAAAAGAAGCAACACGTCCATATTACTTGGTAATCGAGATTTAGCCAGCTCTGCTATCGGAGACCTCTCAAGAAGCCACAACTTGATGTTTGATCTTGTTAACGCCATAATGATCAATTCTGAAAACCAAAAAAAAGTCATCAAACGTCGGGACCTCTAAATATCATCTGATCGAGTTGAAAATCACACAGCCAATGCTTTAGCCCAAACCACATCCGGGCATGACACGAGTGGTCAGGTCGTGTTAAGAAAGAAATTGGGACACCCTAATGTACAGTGTGTCAGTAAAGTCATGGTGGGATTTTAAATAGCTATATTATTGCAACGAAACATGATAATGAGATGAAACAATGCCAAATTTAAGAACAACTCTCAAAGTTGTATCTTGTAGTTAGTCTAGGCTAAGCTTAACCTTTATCTCGTAGTTAGTCTAGGCTGTCCACATGCCTATGTTGAACATGAGCGTAATATCCCGAAAGTTAATGTGTGGTGAGCTCTAGCACGAGATCGAGTGATTGGCCCATTTTTCTTCGCGGAACCCACTGTGACGTCACACAACTACCTCGCTATATTGGAACATTTTGCAGTACCCCAATTTATTGACAATAATGTCATCTTTCAGCAAGATGGTGCTCCTCCGCACTATGCCAACGTTGTTCGAGAATTCTTTAATTAAAAATTTCCACAGAGATGGATAGGAAGAGGAGGATGGAAGCCATGGCCTCCACGCTCTCGGGACCTGACACCTTTGGACTTTTATTTGTCGGGTTACGTCAAGCAAAGCGTGTACAGTGTACCCATTAGGGATATTCATCACTTGCACGAGCGAATCACGGAAGCTATCGCATCCGTCACTCCTGATGTTCTTGGGCGTGTGTGGCTGGAATTGAATCACCGCCTAGATGTCTGCAGGGCTACCAGAGGAGCCCATATCGAACTACGTTAAATAAAGTTATTCTTTTAGAGTTGTTCTTCAATTTGCCTTTTTTTTCATCTCATTATCATGTTTCGTTGCAATAATATAGCTATTTAAAATCCCACCATGACTTTACGGACACACTGTATATATTAGGATGTCACTTATTTTTCAACTTTTAAGTTTCCGTGCTCTGATCCAATCAAATTATGCCATATGAAGTAAAAACACTGTGTACAAAGTTTTATTGAGCTATTTTAATGTTTAGCGGTCGCTCAACGGCTTCGAAGTATTGGACACGAGATTCTCAGAAAGTGTGAATATAAACAATTTCCAAATGTATTTAAACTATTTATTATGGTCTTACATTAGTAAGAAGTGCACAAGACATTATCATAATATTAAGATGAAGTACATTAACATCAGACAGTAACGTAATTATTATGATTAATCATTATTTTCACTCAAGGTATGCTTTTGTCCCCATGTCCAATGCTTGCGATGGTCTTCAACAACCTGGAGAAGAAACTGGAGTTGTTCTTCATCTTTGGTTAGGTACCATAAAAATCCTGGATTAGAGCAACTCCACGTTCAGCGAAATCATTTGTTACAGTTAGAGTTTTTACAGTCTCTTTCGCAGTCTGGTAGTGGGTATCCTCTTCACATTTCTCAGCAGTTTTCTCCAAGAATTCATTTGGGAGGGTGAGCTTCGTGAACAATGATTTTGTTTTTTGTTACAAATTTTTGCAAGCTTTTTCTTTCACAGTACCCAGGTCAACAACCACACCACGCTTTGGAGGGTTTACTTGTCCATCAACACTAGTCATAGATATGACCATGCGATTTTTTAAATCAGGGAGGACTAAAAGACTAAAATAATACACACTAATGCAAACACATCCTACCATTAAGGCGACTGAAATGATACTGGGGTGAGGCATAGAAAAGAAGCGCATTTCAATTTAGGACAAGTAACGACGCGTCATCAAAATTTAATGGCCTTCAGCGACCTCTAAATATTAATATTTTCTCATGAAACTTCATAATCAGCGTTTTTACATGCAATGTCACATTTCTAAAGGGTCAAACCGAAACTTCTTGATGGATCAAGCCTTACCATACAAATAAGTGACACCATAATATATATATATATATATATATATATATATATATATAGATATATGTATATATATATTATATATATATATATATATATATATATATATAGAAAGAGTGATCCCATTGCCTATCCATCTACCTGCATTATATATATATATATACATACATACATATATACCGGGTGTACATAAAGTCAGGATCTATTTTTGTGAAGCACTTGGAAATTATATGGAATTCAATCATAAAATAATAAAGTGGTAACATTTATTAAATAATTAAGAGTAAGATTCGACGTGACGCCCATCAGTACCCCTGCACAGCTCAAATCGTTCCGCAGCATTTCTAAACACATTCTGGAGCATTTGCGGGGTTATGTTATCTGCAGCAGTTCGTATACCTGTACGTAAGTTTTCAAGACTCGTAATCTTCGTCTGATAGACGTGCGATTTGATAAAGCCCCATGCAAAGAAATCTAAAGGGATTAAATCTGGTGATCTCGCTGGCCAAGGTCTGTTGCTTCCGCGTCCGATCCAGCGATTTGGAAAACGTCCATTTAGATAATCCCTAACAATTTTGGCATAGTGACAAGGAGCACCATCATGTTGATAGACGACGGGGATAGGATTGTTAGTACCGTCGTCTATCAACATGATGGTGCTCCTTGTCACTATGCCAAAATTGTTCAGGATTATCTAAATGGACGTTTTCCAAATCGCTGGATCGGACGCGGGAGCAACAGACCTTGGCCAGCGAGATCACCAGATTTAACCCCTTTAGATTTCTTTGCATGGGGCTTTATCAAATCGCACGTCTATCAAACGAAGATTACGAGTCTTGAAAACTTACGTACACGTATACGAACTGCTGCAGATAACATAACCCCGCAAATGCTCCAGAATGTGTTTAGAAATGCTGCGGAACGATTTGAGCTGTGCAGGGATACTGATGGGCGTCACGTCGAATCCTACTCTTAATTATTTAATAAATGTTACCACTTTATCA
>JAJOZX010000120.1:1207500-1237500 GCA_023014485.1 Bathynomus jamesi | reverse complement strand
GGTTATTGGATCTTGTTAAAATTTCTAACTGAGTTTTGTGAAGGTAATGGTTGCTTTCATTATTATGGTTTCTAATTGCGGATTTGGTGGACTACTGAGGGGACGGTTAGTACGGACTGATAAGCCCAAGTGTTGAGAAAGGCGTACCTCCAGTTGGAGTTGAGTGCTGCCAATATATGCAGCCTTACAGCTGTCGTACGTGTATTTATAAACAACATTAGGGCATACAGTTTTGGGGAATTTGTCTTTGAACTTTAAAAAATTTGATAACCAATTTGATAATCCAATAACCTTACAGAACTCCGAATTTTAGAATCTTTGTCGGTAGAAGACGTAAATAATGTCCCCGACGTGACGATATCGTTCCATTTAGTAGCGAGACTATTTTAGATGAAAAACTGTTTACGAGGGTGAGATTGTGCATTATATCGATAGGCTAAAAGTTAGCAAGGCTCCAAGCCCGAACGCTTTTTGTCTCAGACATTTGAAAGATTTGAAAGACGTTATTGTAGGCCCCTTAACAAAGATTTTTAATCAGTCACTCGAAACGGGGATTATTCCTGAAGACTTCAAATTAGCTAACGTCACTCCCATTTTTAAAAAAGGCGACCGCACAGTATCTAGCAATTACACTTGGTAGCAAAATTTGAAAAATTTTCTGTTTATTGTGATTTTTCTCTCGTTTCTTAACGATTTCGGGGAGTTGATTTCAAAAATGATATTGGTTTTGCTCTATCATCAACCGTTTCAAAAATATACGTTATCACACTTTTCATATGGCCAAGTATATAAAGAAGGGTAACATAAATATGTTCTCAAAATAAAAACACTATTGGAAATTAATGTTTATTGAGCCAAAATTGTTTGACAAACCCAAAATGGTGCAAAGGATATGATATATATCATGAGGAGAACCGATAAGAGAATAACAAGCCTCGTTATGCAGTGTGCGTTCCTTAAAAATGCACTGAAGAACGCGACTTCCGCGTATGAACTTTCTTATCCTTTCTGATCAGCGACCATACGTAGTCTCCCATCATGGAAGCATCCCAATAGCCCTGGTACCTTTTCTCCATCGTTTGAATATCTTGATGGAATCTTTCGCCATGTTCTTCACTCACATCGCCCAGGTTATCACGAAAAAGTCTAGATGTGAATGCAGATAGTGTAATTTTAAAGATATACGGCACCCCATTTTGCCATAGCACTTGATCAAGTTTGACACTAACTCCTTATAGTTTGGTGCTTTATGGTTGCCTAAAAACCCACGAACCAAATCACGGAAAGCACACCAAGCCTCTTTTTCGATCAGAGTCATCTTGGCTTCAAGGTTCTTTGAATTCAACACCGTCTTGACTTGTGGTCCTACAAAGATGCCAGCATTGACTTTGGCCTCAGAGAGTTTAGGGAACATGACCCGAATCTGTTAGAAAACTTCCCCTCCAAAATCTAACGCAGTTACAAACTGCTTAATTGGACCCAACTTAATATGGAGAGGTGGTAGCAGAACTATGTCAGGTTTCACAAGAGGTTTCCTGAGTACATTGTACTTTCCTGGTTGCAGTCCTTCACGTGGAAGCCACTGAACTGTTTTATAGTGCTCAGTTGAAGCCCTGCTATCCCACAGGCAAAGAAAACATGAATATTTAGTAAACCCTCCTTGTAAACCTAACAGGAAACCAATCATTTTGAAACCACCACACACGTCCCAGTTATATTGTTCATACCTGATTTGAGTGAGCAGTTGTTTGACATTTTCATAGTCCTCTTTCATTTGAACAGAATGTGCAACTGGTATAGATGGATATTTGTTCCCATTGTGGGGTAGAACAGCTTTTAAACTCCTAGTTGAACTGTCAATAAACAGGCACCACTCTGAGGGTATATGTGTCAACCCAATAGCTATGAATAGACCATTAACCTCGCTGCAATAACAGAGAGAGCCATTGACATCGTAGAACCTTGCAAACTCTTCATGCCGCTTTCGGTATACAGTGCTCTTGCAGTCTTCTCCAAGCAAATTCCACTCTTTGAGTCTGGAGGTCAGAAGCTTAGACCCTGATTTCGTCAGACCCAAATCTCTAATTAAGTCGTCCAATTCCCTCTGATTTGGAAGGTGAGGGTTTGTACTGAAAGTTACTGTATATTCTTTATCATGACTGTCCTCACCAGCCGACATCTCAGATGAGCTAGCTGCATCCTCATTTTCAACCTGCAAAGCAAAGAAACAAAATATAGGCATAACTATATATGTAGAAGAGCATCAACACTAAGAAAAATCGACACATAATGACCCACAGTCTGTAAATACAGAAGGTAAAGTAATGGATAGATACCTGTTCTGGTGGACGTGGTATTGGAAGACCTTCGCCATGTGGTACAGGAGCTATGGACGAAGCTATGCTTGGATACTGAAGAGTCTGCCTTCCTTTAACTTTCCTGTACTTAGAAACATCTACCATGCAGTAGTAGCAATCGTCGTGGTGGCTCTTTGGTTCTCTCCATATTCTGGGCACCGCAAAGGGCATTGCCTTGCGTACTCCCTGCAGCCACCTTTCAAGTGTGGAGCGGCAGCTTCCACAGATCACATGGGGTGCCCAGGGCTTATCTTGTTCACCCATAGGCATACCAAAATAGAGCCGATACGCGATCCAGAACTTGGTGCCTTTCACAATCTTGTGCGATACTTGCTTGGGGCCTATGTAATACCCACAAACGTAGCAGAATATATCCGGCGAGTGTTTACAAGCTCTAGTTCCCATTCTCTTTACCAAACTGTACTACATTAATCATAACCTGCAGATATAGAGAGAAGAGTTATTAAATCTGCAACAGATCACAGATTCCAGAAAAAAGATATATTCACAACACTGAAATAATGTTCGCAATAAAAAAGGATCGATAACACTCAAATCGTCAGCACAGAGAAACACAGAAACACAGTACCTCAGTGCTGGTAACCATCAGACAAACAACCTGCTTTCTTTATGTGCTCACACTTACTGACGTCTCAGACTCTGCGCTCTTCTTTATATAGCACAGTGGAAGTTTCGGGCAATTTCTAGAGCAAGAAACTGTCAACGAACATCCGGATTGTTCTCAACAATTCCTGATTATTCTGATATTGCTGCGCCCATAATAACATTATACTGGTAAAACATGAAAAATGGATTATCTCTGAAACCATTGATTATACACACAAACCAAGGCCAGATTTGGACTCATCGCCCACAAGTGCATATAAAAACATAAAAAATTCTATATAAACAGAATCAGTGTTACACAGTGTTATAGGCCCATTAGCTTTACGTCAATTGTCGGAAAACTTTTGGAATCCGTAGTTAGGGATCGTATCATCGATCACTTAGAAAGTCGAGATTTGATTAATAGTAGTCAGGATGCGTTTCCACGCCATAGATCTTGTTTAACTAATTTGTTAGCATTTTATAACGAAATAGTGCGCGAATACGATAGGCATAGAGCGGCTGACGTTATTTATTTAGATTTTAAAAAGGCGTTCGATACAGTTCCGCATAGAAGATTAATTGCGAAGGATAAAGCGCACGGTATACGCGGTCAGGTAGGTAACTGGTTAGAGGAATGGCTTCGTGTTAGGAGACAGAGGGTCGTTGTTAATGGTAGTGATTCGGGGTGGTTGGATGTAGGTAGCGGTGTCCCACAGGGTTCAGTGTTAGGCCCATTGCTCTTCATAATTTATATTAACGACATAGATGTAGGATTGACTAGTAACGTGTCAAAATTCGCGGACGATAATAAAATAGGCGTTAAGGTTGTTAACGAGGACGATAGAAATAGGCTCCAAGACGATGTAAATAGGATTATGGAGTCGGCGGATAAGTGGAAGTTGAAATTTAACGTAGACAAATGTAATGATAGAGAGTTAGCGAGCGTTGACGAGGAAGTAGATTTAGGTGTACGCGTATCTAAGGATTTAAAAGTTAAGAACCAGTGCCTGGAGTCTTGCGCAAAAGCTAATAGGATGTTAGGCTTCATAGCGCGTAATTTTGAATTTAAATCGAAGGATATTATATTGCCCCTTTACAAGTCCCTATTCAGACCTCATTTAGAATATGCCGTTCAGTTTTGGTGCCCGTATTTGCGTGAGGATATTGATAGGTTAGAAAGGGTTCAGCGTCGTGCCACGAAACTAATTCCGTCATTGCGCAACAAGCCTTATGAAGATAGGATTAAAGAGTTGGACTTGCATTCACTCGAAACTAGGAGATTAAGGGGGGAGCCTATTAAAGTTTTCAAAATCGTTAATAACATCGATAACGTAAATTTTGAGAAACCGTTTAATTTCGATAATAGCAATACTCGTAATAACGGATTTAAGTTGCGTGGCAGACGTTTCATTCCTAATATCGCTAAAAACTTCTTTACGTTTAAAGTAATTGATACATGGAATAATCTTCCCGCGTCAGTCGTTACCTCTACCATCGTTAATATGTTTAAGAACCGTTTAGATAGGCATTTTAAAAATATTAACGTTGTTTGAAATAAAAAGACAATTAGCAACAGGAGCTCCGGGTGTGGTGGTCGAGGATGAGTCTGTTGACAATTAATGCCAGCTTGTGACATGCCAGCGTGTGATGCCAGCAATAAAATTATTAAAAAAAAAATTAGATTAACACAAACGTAGATGTAGCTCGTAGCGTAAACTAACCCACTTTTTGTTATACTCTACCTACTTTTTTTTTTTAATCCTCTCCTTACTTGCATGTCTGTAGTTTGCATGGTATGACAGTGAGTTAAGAATGTGTTTGCATTGTTTGTAAGCGTTCTTATTTTACTTCTTTTCATCTTTCACCCCTCTCCTGTTCTCTTCGACTATTTTTCTGACTTGTCGGCAGTGGCCGGCGGATGATGATGGTGAGTCTTTTTTTCTATTTTTATGAATGAATGTTAACCCACGAGTGATAGGTGTTGCTACTTACTTAACCCCTTATTCTCTTCTCTTGACCCCCTACTCTTTCTTTTCTCTCGGGCTAACCTTAGAGTGGATCTTAGGGTCTTTGTTAGCTTTAGCTTCTGTAGAGCTGTAGAACAACAATAGTTCATCTTACAAATTACAGCTCCTCTAACTAACCAACCAACCAACTTACTTTCATAGATATATCATACCTTCCAATTAACTGACCATAGAGTTTTCTCTTAGTTTCTGCCGAATATGGAGGTTGACGTAAACATTGTATTTACCAGTTGAGGTAATTTTAATTTTCTTTAATTTTAATAATTTTAATTTTCTTTTGTATTGATGTAATTTTAATTTTCTTTGTATTGATGTAACTTTAATTTTTTTTTTTAAGGTTTTAAGATTTATAATTCACTGATGATGACAAAAGATTTGTCGAAACGTCAGACGTATAAAAAATAAACGAAAATGTTGCTATGGTGTTGGTCCTTTTTTTCATATATATATATATATATATATATATATATTATATATAAAGTGTATATATATATATATATATATATATTGATTAACCACTATAGAAGTTAAGTGTAAGGCAATAACATACTATATAGCGGAATCGTTAATGACACATGTTGAAAAGAATGCCCTCTGCTACATTTAAAAATATAGCAGCACCAATTAGTTGATATAAAAATTCGGTAACAACTTGCATATTTTAAGGTTATATATAATATATATATATATATATATATATATGTTTAACCCTTCCGTCTATGGCCTTGGTCGGTTCGAAGTTGACGGGGGTACTGGTTAGGTGGCAGCAACGGATTTGTTACTCTGGAGTAGCTGATACTGTATAGGGAATCGCAGTAGTTTTTTTTTATACTACTCTCCGATTTCTTCTTATAACGTATCGGGAAAATATTTTTCTCTATTTACGACTAAGTTCTCTGAAGGTTCCCTGATTCTTCTTATAACGTATCGGGAAATTTTTTTTCTCTATTTAAGACTAAATTCTCTGAAGAGAGCAAGGCTCGAAGGAGAAGACAAAGATATTTCTTACTATATTTTACTGCTAAAATGTTACAGGTAACGCTCAGCCTCTCAGTCTAGTCAGAATGAACATTGGAGAAATTTTATGGGCTTTCATACTAAACTTCCTACTGACGTCATTATTATTTAATGCTGTTTTCTTTATTATTATTATTATTCTCAATAGGCTGATTTACTTTACAAAACATTTAAAGACAAAACAAATAATTTTGATGAAGCAATGTGTAAACTGCTAAGCAAGAGGAAGAGGAATCCATATTTTATTTAAACTGTATATTGACAGCTCTGATGTTATCATGATCTGCCGAGTTAACTAGAAATGGAATTGAAATATGCCTTCCCATCATGAATTACAAACAAACAGGCACATGGCGAAAATTAAAGGCTTAAGATTAAAAATTAAACGTTAAGCAAGACATGACTTCATCTTTTACAACGAAGAGAGAATGTATACAAAAATGAACAAGATTATATTATTAAGCTAAGTCTACGAAAATGATTAAGTTGTTTAAACAGAAACAGTTAACCAACTATAAAATAGAAAGCAAATCAAAAATGTATCCAAACTTGTGTCAGCTTTGTACGATTTTCGGTTTTATACAAAATGATTAAGTAATTTACAAGGAAATAATTCACCAATTATAAAATAGAAAGCAAATCAAAATTTTATCCAAACTCGTGTCATACGATTTTGGATTTGATATGTAAAAATGAATATATGAATAAGAATATCAGGCTTATATAAATATTACGAAGTATCATCAGAATTATATGAATGAAGGGATTATTCATTGTTCATTTTTACAGGGCTCTTCCCTCTAGAATGATATTAATACAATAATATAACATCCTAACTAATTGAAACTAGGTGATAACAAATGGTTTGTTATAATATAGATTTATATACACACCATGAGTCGGGGTGGTTAAGTTACAAGGCAGTAATTAGAAAATCAAATCCTTAACATGACGCTTGTTTAGAGAGTTCTTAACGAACCAAGGACCTGAGCCGAACCGGCTGCCCAAAGGGCGAGGCACGCACTCACAAGAGGGGTGAGGCTTCGACTGCCCTCTCAAAGTGTTTGCACTTTGCCCTGGAGAAATTCCCATGGTGCCACGTTTACAAAAGATTCTTAAGGTTGCAAAGGTTGTCTAACAATGATATTAGCAAAGGAATTTGTATAATTTTGGTTCTACACTTAACTCCTTTATGCGGTTTATATTAGCCGAAAAGAACATTTAGAATTTAGGAATCTCTGTTTAAGATTATAGATTTGACACACTGGAGTGAAGGTTAAGAAAGAGGCCAGATGATCCACTGGGGCATCGAGGCGAGTTATAAAATATTAAAAATTCAAAGATTAATACTTTAATTTATGCAAACAGAATAAGAGGATTCATACGTTAATTTAGACAAACAATGATAGTGTTAAATTTTACAAAAATTTATTTTCCTGTGGAAAACCTTCTCAACATGGTTCTCTTCCCAGAGTTGGAAGAATGTACGACAAAAACCCAACAAGAAAAAAAACCACCGACAAAACCCCCGGCGACAAAACCCCCGGCGACCAAAACCCCACCGACAAAACCCCGAAATAGGGTAATGCGACAAAACCCCCACTCCACTCACAAAAATAAATATATAATGTGTATTTAAATTCAAGGTCAAGGTGACAGAGTCTAGGTTATAGGTTTTGAGAAATTCCAGTTTCAGTTTCTGAATAAGCTTCACTGCAGCAGTATCTCTGAAATTTTCACCGCAAATTATATTTTCTTTCCGTTTTTACCCATCATGGAAGTCATTCGGAATAATAAAGCCGGCGAAAAGCTGTGTTATAATGACTATATGTATACTAAAAAATCCACTAGTTCTAATACAAAGCGGTGGGAGTGTGCTAAAAGAGCAGCGTTTGGATGTAACGGTAAAATAACAACTAATTTAGAAATAACCGATATCATTTCAAGTATAGAGCATAATCATGAGAGAGATGAAGGATCAATAGAGGCAGCGAAAGTGCGTGCATCCCTCTATCAACAGGCCAAATCAAACAAAGGAAATACTAGTCGAGTTGTCGCGGATTCATTGGAAAGCATGACTCAAGAAGGAAGACTTGCTGTGGGAAAATTAAGTACAGTAAAAAGAAATGTTCAAAGAAAGTGTCAGGAAGGACGACCTAAGGATCCAGTATCTTTAAATGATTTACAAATCTCAGTTTGCTACAGAAGAATGTATGCAACATTTAGGTAAGTCCGATATTTGGTTTATGGATGGAACGAAAATATTAAGACTTAACCTAACCAATCGTCACTATATATATATATATATATATATATATATATATATATATATATATATATATATATATATATATACATATATATATATATATGCTGCAAACCCCCCAAGGAAAAAGAAAAAGAAAAACGATTATAAGGCTACCTAACGAAGGCTGGGGGCCCTGGGTTTTGTCGCTGGGTTTTTTTCGGTGGGTGTTTTGTCGCCGGGGGTTTTGTCGGTGTTTTTTTTTTCGTGTGGGTGTTTGGTCGGTGGGTGTTTTGTCGCCGGGGGTTTTGTCGGTGGTTTTTTTTTCGTGTGGGGGTTTTCTCGGATCTCCGAGTTCGAACTAAGGGGTTAGTTTGAATATCCTCTCAGACAACAGCTATTGGGTGTAGTGTTATATGGAGACAAAGAATAGTTACAGAAGTAGTTGGATGTAATGTTCCATAAAGAAAAAATAAATAGTTAAATAAAATATATCTACTTCGTATTTAATCCACTATATTTATCAGTTAAATTTTACGCTAAAATCGATAGTTATGCACTACTGAACACTTATAGTTAGCGGTCACTTGTGGGTCCTTGAGCACTTGGAGTCTGATTTGTCTAGTTCCACTTTTTACACTGGTCTAAGTTCACCGTGTGCATGTACTTTTAAATCAAACGCGATTTTTTATCAACTTTATGAAAACAAGATTTGAGAGAAATTAATTTCAATGAACTATTGGAATAGTACTTAAGTGAATTTGATACGATTTCTGCAAGGTTTTGAACGGATATAGGTCGTTTGAGAACTTTTTTAGAACGTTGGAATTGACTAAACTCTATAGCGTGGAAGGTATAAAATTTCAAGGTATTGTGCAGTGAAAGGTTTACGTGTGGACATTGCTCTGGAACTGGAAGTACGGTTAAAGAAACAATTTGTAATTGTTGTAAGCCGACGTTATGATTACTGTTCTTCGTTTCGTGTATTTGGTCCTTTTGGAGCTACGCGAGTGACCTTAGTGATGGAAGTTCCGCTTCTGAAATCAAAGTGGCAGATGGCTCCAGAAACTTGTGACCAATCGAATATTCAGGAACAGGCAGGAGTCTGAACGAGTGGGGACAATCTTGAAGATAGCCTTGAAGGGCGGTGGCCTATCGGGCTGCGAGGTAATAGGGATAGAGAAGGGTAAGAAAGGACTTGAAACAGATTAAGATGACAAGAACGAAGAAAGCCGATGAATTCTGGACATAAGTATTCCCAGAAGCTGTTTTATGGTGGCAGAAAGGAACATTTAGAGGAGGAGAAGGAAGGTTATGGTCAATGCCGAGGTTCTTGTCCCGTGGTTTGACCTGAGGAAGGGCCAACAAGGAGACAGGAGAAAAATTAGTGTCCTGTTTCATCGGACGGGAAACAGGAGGAAGATAAGTCTTCTGTTTAGTAGGAGAAAGAGAAGACTTTCTGCAGGTGTCTGAAATGGTACTGCCACATTTCGATTTCCAAACCTTCGGATTAGAAAGTACAGAATCAAATGAACGTTGTTCTGTAGAGCAATGCAAAGATGTATCATTCCCTTTGGTGGGAAGAGAAGAGTGGCAGTTGTCTTCCGAATTCGTCAAAGACGCGTTGTTGGCGCGTGGCAAGATTTGAACCTCGTTACAACAATGAGACTCGAGGTCATAAGCCGAGCTGGCATCATGTCCGAGGGACATAGGCGAGTTCTCCGTGCCCTCACGTAAATTAGCGGAAAAAGGGGGATCCCTCGGAAAATTCCCCTCATCGAGAACTTCCCTCGTGATGTCTGGGACATTTTCTTCATAGAGCGCTTCCGTCGTAGGGTTTGAAACAGCCTCTTCATAGGGCACTTCCCTTGTCGTACTGAGGACACCTAGCGTATCGTGCATGCTACACAAACTACGTGGATGGACAAGTGTATTCCGCGCTTGCCTTTCCATACGAACAACTTCCGACGGCGAAGTAGGTTCGGGTTCGCTCCCGGCACCTGTAGGCTTAGTCTCGGAATTGGGTGGAAAATCCTCTACCTTTGAAAACAGAATCACGTCATCTTCCTTAAATAGGGATTCAAGTGAAATGACCAAACCAGAACTCAAAGGAGATGCGTCTTCAGATTTATTTGGAATCACCGAAACTCTGGGAACTTCAAGTTCCTGCCTAACTGTAACCGAAGGGAGTGACTCGCTCTCAATGGAGTCACAGGGGTCTACTGTGAAGATATTCGAGTCTTCGTGCTCAAAATTACCAAAGGTATGCTGGCTTTCTAGTTCCTCGTTCGCCAGAACTGGAACGGAACAATTGACGATTGATGAAAAATCTTCCCCATCTAATAGCAGTTCCTCTTTATTTTGAACTGGTTCCAGGGAGTCATTCGGGCTCTCTGAAACAATTCTTTCATCCTGAGTCGAAAAGAGCGAACAGTAGGGATGACACACATACTCGAAAGGTGGGTTCTCTCCTCGAATTAGGCCTGCTTCTCTATCGACCACATAGAAATCGTGCGTAATAAAAAAAATTCATCCCCAGGATTAAATCCCCGTCCCAGTCTCCTTCAGATATGACCACAAATGGGGTCAGGTAAGGGACTGAATCATATTCAATAGGAAGAATAATTTCTCCGTTACTGTTTTCTTCCCAACCATCATCAATGCAGGTCAAGCGACAACGCAAATCGAAATTACCCGTAGCCGTCTAAAGTAACTTCTTGTATACGTCTTGTTTGATGTAATTCGCCTGACAATAGTCCTCAACAAGAGCCAAAACCACTTGGTTGTTGACAGAAGTTTTCATGAAAATTTGGGAGCTCTCGTCAAAAAGCACCATTTCGTGAGCCCAAGAAGGCGTTTCCGAAACATACGAACATACTTCATCGTCTGCGTCATCGATGGTTTCGCGCGGGGTCCAGAAAACTTCCGACCATTCCGTCTTCCTTAATGCAGTCGCATGTATTTCGTCGCTGTAGCCTACCGGTTGGAACACTGAGTAGCATAATTCCGAAAAGCGTTCCATGTAGTAAAACTTTCCAACAAGAATGGGTGCAAGACGTTCCTTGCGCAACCCTCTTCATCGTCTAAGAAGTGCGTAACCATCCGAATCTTCGCGATATCATCGCGAACGTTATAATGAACATAATATCCCTCTAATGCGTCAAACCATTCGTCCACGTACGGGGGTACTACTTCACCGTATTCTCTCCACTTAGAAATTGGAACCTTAGGGATATTACTCGTCAAATAATTATATCTATCCATTTTCTTCGAAAAAAACGACAAAGGACAGAAAAATGGACTTACAAATGAGGAAGGCGAAACGAAACAAAGAAAAACAAGAAAGAAAACTTATCCCTAATACCGTAACTACAACAGAATTTAAACGAAAAATCTAAGCGTGACATTACCTATTTCGGTTTAAATAAACACTTAATAAAGTCATCCCAAACGAAGATGCAAAACTTGCCAGTCGATTTCGACATATTACTCGAATTGTACGGACTCATTTTAATTTGCCCCGAAAAAGCACAAAAAAAAACAGACAAACTATTTGCGTACCAACAGAGTAACCGCAAACAAAAAGTAAAAATGAAGAGACGAAACCTTGCGCATTTGCTTAACGAATCGAAAGAGCGAGAGAAAAAGGAAAAACAAATCCTTTTCACGAGTCAACAAACAAACGCACGCAGAAACTATAATACTGTATACGACAAGTTAGGTACAATTAATTTAGGAGCCCATTATAAAAATGAAAATCAATCCAAAATTCTGTTTTCTGTTAAAACAATGCGAGACAATTCAAACAATAAAAAAAAATTTCATACCCATTTAAAAAAATAAATTAACCATAAACTTTGCAGAAACCGTTTTTTTGTTACAACAATAAAATATATATATTTCACCTATATATTTATATACGCATATACTGCATGCAAAAAGAGACAACTCTCAATTTCCTTCTTCTTACAACAAAAAAAAGGTTGAGTTAAATTGACTACACTTCAAACCTGACTGACTTCAAACCTGACTGACTTGAAATGCTATCAAGTGGAGTGGGCTTCCTATTTCTTTCGGAAATCCGCACTAACTGATTGTCTTAGCATTAAGCTATCTATTATCCTCTGGGGCAGTTGTCCCTCTGGATTCAACCGACTGACTTGAACTGCTATCAAGTATATAACTCTCTGGGGCGGTTGTCCCTCTGGATGCAACCGACTAACTTGAACTGCTATCAAGTATTTCTATAAACTATAAACTATCTCTTTCTCTATCCAAGAAATACACAATTAAAGCACAATTTGTGCATTATAATAATGCACAATAATTGTATAATAATTGCAAGTCAATTCAATTCAATAATTTGAAAAAAATTGTAAACAAAAATAAAAAGTGGAAACAACATTTCACTCGAATGTACGCGAAGGTACGGTACTATTATGTTTGGTACATAAAATAAAATTATTCTATACTACCTACAGTATAATAGTGAAAATAACTTTCAATAAAAAGAAATGTATCACTGGTGTAGTGAATGTTCACTGTGTTTCTTGATAATTCTGGCTTGATACTCATTATTAACTGTTAATAATACTAACTTCTCAAATGTTTAGAGATTATTTAAAAAAAAAAAGATCTGTACTTAACAAGATTCCTACGGCGAAATCCTTGAAGACGTGTGAAGACGTGTCTTGCTGGCTACTTGTTCCCGGATGAAGAATGGGCGTCGCCAGTTGTTCTATTTCCAGGGTCTGGAAGACTGGAAGAATCCTAGTTGCAAAGTCGCCAGTTATTCTATTTCCAGGGTTTGGAAGACTGGAAGAATCTTGATGCAGGGTCGCCAGTTGTTAACCCCTCCGTCTATGGCCTTGGTCGGTTCGAAGATGACGGGGTTCTGGTTAGGTGGCAGCAACGGATTTGTTACTCTGGAGTAGCTGATACTGTATAGGGAATCGCAGTAGTTTTATTTTATACTACTCTCCGATTTCTTCTTATAACGTATCGGGAAATTATTTTTCTCTCTTTACGACTAAATTCTCTGAAGAGAGCAAGGCTCGAAGGAGAAGACAAAGATATTTTTTACTATATTTTACTGCTAAAGTGTTACAGGTAACGCTCAGCCTCTAAGTCTTGTCAGAATGAACAATGGAGAAATTTTATGGGCTTTCATACTAAATTTCCTACTGACGTCATTATTATTTAATGCTGTTTTTTTATTATTATTATTATTATTATTATTCTTAATAGGCTGATTTCCTTTACAAAACATTTAAAGACAACAAATAATTTTGCTGAAGCAATGTGTAAACTGCTAAGCAAGAGGAATCCATATTTTATTTAAACCGTATATTGACAGCTCTGATGTTATCATGATCTGCCGAGTTAACTAAAAATGGAATTGAAATATGCCTTCCCATCATGAATTACAAACAAACAGGCACATGGCGAAAATTAAAGGCTTAAGATTAAAAATTAAACGTTAAACAAGACATGACTTCATCTTTTACAACGAAGAGAGAATGTATACAAAAAAATGAACAAGATTACATTATTAAGCCAAGTCTACGAAAATGATTAAGTTGTTTAAACAGAAATAGTTAACCAATTATAAAATAGAAAGCAAATCAAAAATGTATCCAAACTTGTGTCAGCGTTGTACGATTTTGGACTTGATATGTAAAAATGAATATATGACTAAGAATATAAGGCTTATATAAATATTACGAGGTATCATCAGAATTATATGAATGAACGGATTATTCATTGTTCATTTTTACACACACACACATATATATATATATATTATATATATATATATATATATATATATGTGTGTGTGTGTGTGTGTGCATCCTCATTTTATATAATATGGGTGTTTGCTTCATTTACAAATGGGAATTTATCGGCTATCTCACTAAACACAAGCTTATCATTAGATTCATAATTGCACAAGTCTATTTTTTTAAAGAAAGTTGAAAAGCTGTTTCCACGAGGTAAAACTAAAATAAAACATATACAATGATGCCTACACACATTTGAGAATAAACTTTGATAAAGTTGTGGATTCCACATAATTCGGGATATATGTAGCGGTTTTATAAAACTCATAAGTATGAGGTCGCGCCATAATTGCAGTGCTAAAGGGTCATAACAACAGACACATTCTTTATTTCTAACAAATACCCTGAACCAGTGCGTACCACGGCCACCCGCTGAATCGGTACTTACTATAAAAGCCGGATTTTTTTTCGTAACCGGATGTTTTAATTTTTCATTTTTTTGGCATAAGTCCCAACGAATATGTTTCCCGTGAAATAATCCTACATCATTACCTCTCGTATCGTTATTTTGTCCATTATTTTTAAAAATCACCAGACAAGCTTCTGAAACCGTTAACTCGACGATGCTCTGGCTTCCTAAGTAAAACAGCACGCTTATCGGGCTGGATAATGCTTCACCAAATTCAAATCTTACCTCCAGGCTGCCCTGTAACTGCGGATTCAGATGCGTGAATGTGTACGCTAGCACATTTATCAGGTGAAAGATAAAAAGCATATATGTTCTTGTTATTTATAAAATTGTATATAGTCACGCCTGTACCGTTGATATCACGGATCAGCTTGTGGTATGTGCCTGAACATAAAGAAAATTCGTTGTCTGTGGAGTATTTCCCTTCCAAAGGTCCGCCTGCAGCTGTGCCATTAAGTAGCAATGTTATGTTTTTCATACCAAAATTTTGGAATTTGAAAGCCGAATTCTTATATTCGCCAACCATAGCTTTATGACCAACCATACCAATAAGGACATGCTGCGGCAGAATTCCCAATGCCACATTTTCTATCTGCTTGCAAGTTAAACCAACCGTGAAATTATGCATTTTTAAATTCATACGTTTCGTTGGGTATTTAGCTCTCTTTTAACAATCGCTTCTCAATATCCAACTGTTTGGAGTCAGACAGTTTCACGCGGCAAACTCTAAGATACGTGTCTAAAATGTGTACAACAGTGGGCTTAATAGATTGTTCGCTATCCTTATCCATATTTAAGCATATATCGGGACCTGTCGTTAATTCTCATTTCAACACCGTTCAAAAGCAGTTTTTCTTGTGACAAAAAGTCAGTGTAATCTTCCGCAGCTGTCGTAAATTTTCTTTTTAGAAATTTTAAATTTATTTTTTACAGTCCAGTAATTAGGGCATATAATACCCATGAACGGCAAAATGGGTTTCTTTTGCATCTCTCGTAAAGTTTAACGCATTTTCTAAATAATCCTTATAATAATGATAGCTAACCCCTGGTGAAACGTTTGTCTGGTTTAGGTACACATCACAGTGACTTATTAACATATGTAAGAAGCTGTTTTCTGGGTATACTGCGTATCCCTCTTCACAAATTGTTCCGTCCGAATGTGCGATTCTTAGTTTAGTGTAAAGAAATACGTTTGAAGGATCAAGAAATGGCTCCCTGACGACGAAATCACGAACTCTATAGGAGTAATCGATGAGGAAATGGCGTTCAGAGGATGAATTGTGATGAATTCGTAATCCACAATGCCTGTCTCTGTTGGGGACACATCAAAGAGAGTTAATTTTGATTTGCAGCACTCCGAGCTGTGAGGTTGTATAAAATGTGCCATAGCAAGCATTAATGCAGCCTTCCAATTCAGGTGTACAACCACCTATGAAAGACAGTTGTGGCAGATCAGATTTACCTTATATTAGTCTTTAAAAAATAAGTCCACGACCGGTTTCATGCTTTTAGAACAAATGTTTTTTCTTTTTGAGCCCTTTTTCCGTTTTACACCACGAGTTGTCTGTTTATTTATTTTTTTTCTTTTATCTCGCGGTAGAGTGAGCTTTCTTCCCCTTGTAGAAACCTTCTGTTTTTTCTTTCTACTTTTTCTAAAACCGCCACCGCGCATTTTTCTCTTCGCATCTTTGAAGATTTTATCCCGTGTACGCCGTAAATGTTTTTTGAAAGCCTTTGAAGGCTTAGTGTCTGTCATTATATCTTCAACCGTATTAAGCCCTGATTGTAGGGCCTTCCTCCCAAGATATTTGGCGCCACTTTTCAGTTAGAAAACAGCAGTACGCAGTATAGCCTAAAAAATTGACCCGATACCGCTTCCACATTGATACCTCACCCCTTGGCAAAGAGAAAATGGCCTTTGTGTCATTCTGTACCAACACTCCGGAAGTGAAGCTTCACAGTTAAGCTCCCGTTACCAAATGGAGACTTTTTCCCCTTAATCTTTCTTACATATATTGAACTACTTTTTAGTAGGTTAGATGCGACTTTGACATTATAAGGCTTATCATATGTAGTGCTCAATCTCTTTCCTCTATGATTAGAAATATGCACAACGTGTAACAGTCGTAGCTGACTGTTCCCAACAAATTGATGTTCCACGAAGTCGCTGTAAATATAACACATAGGAGGGGAAGGGACGATATTGTTCAAATTCTCCAATTTTAGTTGGTACATTAGATTGACCAAGTCATACGGTAATTCATGAAAAGTATCGCTTTGGAAGGCTAGACCGTATGTGCCCACAGGCAAAATTTGAACAGTTCTTTGTCTTTAATATTTCTACTAACCCAGCTTTTAACAACAAAGTATGTGCTGGTGCATCTTTGTTTACGACTTCAAAATGTAAATCAGACGTAAGGTTTTACTTTTTCAAGCCCTCGTTTAAAGCAATTACAATATCTTCGGTTGTATCATAATGCGCCGGACCTAGTATGATTCACGCCCCAAATCGCTGGGTCTATGCAGCTCTGCTATAAAGTTGGACAGAGTATTGTCCGGATGCGAGTCCAAAGAGGCAGAGGAGGGTAGTGTGACGTAGAAGTGGTTAGGCAACATGTTGTATACTATTTAAGTTTCATTATTGCATCATCTTTTTTATAGACGTTAAAGCTTTCAGGGTACCCTAGCCACTTTACCGGATACATCTTTTTCTCCCCTGTACCTTTGCTTCCTAAAATTTTTTCAATTCCAAACACATTTTTCCTAAATTAAATATAACTTTCTGCAACTCCTCACCATAAAGGGCACCCCCAATTTTTTCACCATTCAAATCCTCAGCACTGTACATAACAACCCCACTTTCTTTAGGCTTGACTGCTCAAACATTAAAAATCGCCTGAGTCCATCCTTGCTCAAATCTTTTGGCGAATTTATTCCCCGCTCGTGAATAGATGTGGAAAGAGTACCAAAACGAGTACCAGTACGATTAAGAGTCCCGTATTTTTTGAGTAGTCGAGTACGGTTTTTTTAGTGTTTGAGTACGAGTACGCGAGTAAGAGTGTGGTTTCAAACTTTAACTGGTGCTTGGCTACAAGTTGTAGCCAAGCACCAGTTAAAGTCTGAAACCACACTCTTACACGCGTACTCGTGCTCGAACACTAATAAAACCGTACTCGACCACTCAAAAAATACGGTACTCTTAACTGTACTGGTACTCGTTTTGGTACTCTTTCCACCTCTACTCGCGACAGCCTCACATGAGCATTGATTTTGAAACGCCCAGTGTGCGGCGAAGTTCTGCGACTATCTTTTCTCACCTCAAGCTCTGTATGCGTACCTCTTTTTAAAATCTCGTTAGGGGATGTGCCAATCATACAATGGTGTGAACGGTTGTAGGATGAAGCCAACTATTCCAGAATGTCTACAGTATATATCTGTACGTGGTTTAATAAGTAAAATAACGATGCATTCGCTCCTTTATGGTACGCTGCACTCTTTCGGCTAAAGGTGCCTTATGCATCGAATTGGATGTGTAATAACTGATATTAAACTCAACAAACATGTTCTGAAAAGCGCGGCCTATAAACTCTTCACCCAAATCTGTACAGAAATATCCGGGATCCTGTTTTCCTTTACCATCATTGCCTTTGTAGCTTAAGGAACTGCTTCAGGCGATTTACTTTCAAGAGGAATTAGCCATAAATATCTAGAGAACATATCATAAATAGTATGTAACGGTGGTAGTCATTATACACCGAATACCTTTGCATGTCAGTTAAATCAGCTTGTCAAATAGAATCAATCGAAGCGGCTACTGGTTTGGCAGTTTTAAATATTCTTCTCATCGACTTATGAAGTCTATAGGCGTCCTCCTCACGCAAAACACCTCTCAACATCATTTTTCTCTATTCTTTCATTATAAACACCTCTGTAGAGTCTATTAATTCCACCGTAGGAGGCTGGGTTTGAGATGTCATAATAATGTTTTCTCAATATGTTAGCCAGATGCGTATTTTAGAGGCGGGGGGGGGGGGGGTGTGCGTTGGTGGCTGGCCTCTTTTTCTTCTTCAGGGATGTTACCACCGTAGGCGAAGACGTGCTCTGTTGTGATACATGCATTGCTTGCCCCAAGTCTTTTAATCTGTTCTGGTTGCCTATCAGTGTTTTTTTGGAAGGTTTATTTGCTGTAGTCTCGATTTAACATGCTTCCAACCTGTTGGTGATGGCCTATCCCACTTTCTCATCAAATCATGTCCGATATGAATAATATTCGAACCCTGTACCCTTGACTCTTCAACAACAACCTCGCCAGAATCGGACCATTGTATAATGGGGTTCTCACTCAATAGATTATAAAGATTTATGCCTTTATTCTTCAATGTATGAAGGAGACTAATTTTTAATACATGTTCGAGGTGTTGCGGACTCACCCCGTTCTTCTTTGCTTGCTCGTCTCTACTCTCGGCTGTAGTCGCTGTGTCGTTACGTTCAACATCATCAGTGGTGTGTCTGATAACTATGGGTACCTCGGCAGGCTTATAATTTTCGAACTCTTGGAGAAATTTCTGAAGAGCTTCTTGGTATAAAATTCTTTTCTCGTCAGGAGTCTTTTCGCTATTTAGTAGATTCACCAATTCGCTCTCCATTCTTTTAAACCTGTTTTTACTGGGTTCTAGAAATGATTCCTGGTTCTTTGTATTTTGTAGTGAAGCATGTACTTCGTGTGGAATCACGACCACATTCTTCATTATATTATACTAGAAAATAAAGGCCCCAAAACTGAAAATAACATAGGGAGGAACGATCCTCCTCGTTGCACAATAATTTGCTTTTTCTTTCCCACACTTTGTCTTCTACAAGCGACTGCACGTATTATGTTCTTGTAACGACGTAAACGCGACTTCTGAGTGGCCTTCAATGGTGTATGAATTTATAAAGTTAAGGCAGATTTCGCAGATGCATTTTAAAAAGTCTGGTTCAATATTTTTAGCAAACATGCACTGGAGAGTGCATTGATAAATTTTTATTAATTCACGGTATTTCTTTAACCGCTTCGTCATTCTGGGATATACACCGTTTCAGCCTCGTTTGGAAATATATTCGTTCTTAGAAGCACCCTAAACGTGTTTCGCGGGTGAAAGTCACAAACCAAGGATCCATAACGTTGACTTGTAGCTTCTTTATAAACTTCCAAAAAGTCCTTCGCTGATTCGGGAACATTTAATTGGCCAATACTTCAATTTGCACTACATCTCTACGCTATGCGAGTAAGACTAGATATTGTGTGTTTAGCGATACATCACGCATATACTCGTATCTATTCTTGAAAAACAGGTTTTGGTTGGTGAAGAATACGCTTATGTTAAGATGGTGGGAGAATACTATAAATGTTTCTGCGAACGTTTTATGCATTTCTAATATGAGATCGTCAATTAAAATAACCGTGTGCTTGGTATTCGTTGAATACGGCTTGGTATGTAGAATAACACCATATAACTTTATGCACGGAATTTGAGAACAGTTCGTCCTAATCTTTAATGATTTTAAGCATAAACACGGTTTTACAGCAGCCTGTAGGACCAGATATATTGCATGTAGAAGGGCTCGTAAACCTGAATTTTTCTACAGAATCCACTTCTAACACAAAACACTCTTAAGCGGAGCATTTACAAAACATAATAAAATTTTAAGTGTTGCTCCTTAACAACAGTAGCACTCCCACTCTCCTATTCGGGGAGAAAGAGGGTGCATGAGGATGCTAACAGGTATAAAGCGTGCAAAACTCTTCACGAACGCGGCGGCTGTGAGACCCTCAGTAAGTTCTGGAAATGTGACAAAGCTTCAGCCCTCCACGTCTTACGGTGCAACACCTACAATAGCACCAACCCTGAATAATATGTCCCAACTTATCCCCGTTCAATACCTCCTCCAGCTGTACCCTCCGTCTCGGAAGCAATGCCTCAACCTGTAGACGGAGGCATATCAATCGAACTGTTGCGCAACATCACCTTCACCCCTGCCCTGAATAGAAGCCGTTACACGGTTAGGGCCGATACGCGAGTCGTGTATAAAACGGTGTTGAACACGGACTGCGGCGCATAGTTGAACGTGTCGTAGAGTTTGCCTTTCAGAGCAGTGAGGTGCGCGAGTCCAGAGTAAAATTAGCTCTCGGATTCGGGGCAAATGATGGAGACAGAGATGACTTTTGGGTAGTGATACCATACAGACGTCTGTTTGCCGCGGATACTGCCTACATTTTATCGCGCATCGCTCAGGCCGCCCAGAGCGGTACAGAGTTTAACTTGGAGAATTTCATGCTTGATATAGACCACTTCTTCCGTGTTGTAGGTGACGACGCGACGCCACGCCTTATACTCTTAACTTTAATAGCTACCAAATATGCAACAGGCACACAAATCTCGATCGTGGTTGTGGCTTTATAGCAATAATCTTAGCCCATATGTTTACTGTGCTAAATACAGCTACCAAAATAATTTGGATGCCGCGGTTGTACAGCGTGCATATAAACTAGCTATAGACTGCAGGCTTGAATTTGACTGTGATATGGGACCTGAAGAGCTGAGAAGGGTAGAGCAGGAAATGGGCGTGCATATACAGTAGTTATATTTGGTTTGGACGATCGTCGAAGGACTGTGTATGTGTTTAACATACACAAAACCTTTACTTATTTTAGGACTGTCAGGAACAGTGTACCTCCTCATTTGCAATATAAGAGCTCTTTATGCAAGTTATGATAAAAGCCGTAAGTATGGCAGATATGATTTGTGTAAGGGATGTCTCAAGTTTACGAATGATATATTGAAACATTGTAAGGATTGCCACATGATTTGTAAACAGTGTAAACGCCCCAAATCCGATAGCCGGTTAGTTGAAGCTGAGAAGAGGGACTGTAATTTATGTAGAAGCACGTTTTCCAATAATACCTGTTTTGATTTCCATAAATCAAATGGGTCGTGCAAGAAAATGAGCATTTGCGAGTGTGGTATGCTTTATATGATGGATAGCTAAGGAAATTCGAGCACATGTGTGATGAAATTCGCTATACTACATTTAGGGAAACATATAAAGCAGATGGAGTGAAGCATGTTTGCTATATGAAAGATGCTAAGCCTAAAAATAAACCATGCCTAACTGTATACTATGATATAGAGACTTACACAAACCCAGAAACCAAAGAGGGTACACCCCACTTACTTGTAAGCCAGACCATCTGTGACGAGTGTATGAACGTTGAGTGTGATGAGTGCCGTAAATGCGATAAACGGACAAACGTTTTTAAAGGCGACTGTAAGAGACTCCCCCGTGAAACTCTTTGTGAACTATATTGTCAAGCTGTCGGACCAATTAAAAAAATATTACTGTATATATTCTTACGTATAACGGTGCAAAGTTTGATACACAGTTTCTTTATAAGGAACTGCTTAAGCACGAGTCCTCAGAAATATTTACAGGTGATTCTTTGAAAAGAGACAACAAACTTATTTAAATGCAGATAAGGAATAACGTCCAGTTTAAAGACATTCTGTTATTCACGCCTTGTAAATTAGGCAAGTTGCGCAAAGTAATGGGTGTGGACGCTGAAGTTTCAAAGGGCTAGTTCCCTTACACATTCCTTACTGAAGACACTTTAAATTACGTAGGACTACCACCACCCAAACACTACTTTAACTATGATAGTATGAGTGCTTGTGAGCAAGAAGATTTTGAGAGGTATTAGAACAGTTTTAAAAACACCAATCCTTACAATATAGCAGATGAATGTAAGCGTTATTGTGTGAACGATATACGTGTGCTTAGAGTGTGCTTCCAGACCTTCAGAAAGATGTACATAACCCGGTTCAATTGTGATCCGTTATAAGCCATAACCACGATCGCATCATTGTGCATCACGGTGTTCAAGAATAATTTTATGCCGAAAGACACTTTGGCTGTCATTCCCCGTAATATACCTCGTAGTTATGGATATAAGGCTATTTACTGGCTGACACACCTTCAACAGCAGACTGGTGTGCTTATAAAGCATTCTCGCAACACGGGTGAGGTATCCATTAAGATTAACCGACGCGTTTTATGGGCGGATGGTCTAAGTGAGGACCCTCACACCGGTGTGAAGACGGTGTACTCATTTAATGGGTGCTGGTGGCATGGGTGCCCACGTGCTGGGTGTGGAGTTACAGGGGATGTCCATGGTAGATCGCCAGCTGATAGTTTTATCTGGACCCGGGCTCATGATCAGCTTATAAACTCACAGTTCACTCACAAGGTGTTGTGGGAGCATGAATATGATCTACGGCTGGAGGATGATGACCATTATCGTGAGGAAATAAGAGCCATCAAACGTTCAATGGTTGTGGACCCTCTAAAATGCGGAGATAGTCTGTTTGGAGGTCGTACAAACCCCTTCAAGCTATACTTACCACCTACGGATGGTGTGAAACTTCACTACTACGATTTATGGTCTTTATATCCCTACGTTATGAACAGTGGCGTGTACTCCCAAGACGCAAGGTAAGCATTGCTTACCCTATAAAAATTATTCCCTTCCAATTTAACAAATATTATTGAGGGGAGATTCTAGCATCAGAATGCTTTCCACAGCATATTAGATTGATCTGAATCTTATTTACATGGATTTGGGAAAAAAGGGGAGTAACATAAGTTAAATTAATAGTTTTCATCTTACGTCTTGCAGTGGCATATCATTTTATTCTGCAAGAGGCGGAACGAGGTTACTGCAAATTGAATGTTGCTTATTTGAGGGACAGATTTTCAAGCGGCAAACGCCCGTCTTGCAAGTTTCAAAAGTCTGGACTCCTATTACAGCAGGTATAAATTCACTGAGACTTAAATAAAAAAAAATGCAGAATGCTCTATATACAATTAAAATTAATAATATGTTAACTAAACAAAGATATTTTAATTTGGAAGGGAATAATTTTTATAGGGTAAGCAATGCTTACCTTGCGTCTTAGGAGTACACGCCACTGGTTATGAAGAACAACCCATACCCTGTAGGAGTACATGAAAAGCTGGTGGGCCCTGCGCTACCTACCATTGAGGACTTCTCAGCTGGCTTGAACCAGAACTATTTTTGGCTTTCCTTCGATGTACTCACACCTACCGATTTATGGATGCCAATCCTACCCATCGTTATAGGGCACAAGCTCATGTTCCCTCTGTGTGTGAAGTGCGCGGAGGAGAATAATGAATATTGTAGCCACAAACCCAACCAAAAGAAGATCAGAGCGTATATACAAGTCCTTAACTAGGCCTAGCTATTCGTCACGGTTACAGAATACTGAAGATTTATGAGATGTGGAGGTTTCATAAACTCCCCAACCTCTTCACCCAGTATATAAATACATTTTTGAAGGATAAAGTTGAGGGATCAGGTTACCCGCGAGGCATTGAGTCCGAAGTAAAAACAAACTGCCTATATTCATCGCTACTCTGATCGTGAAGGTATTCAGCTTCATCGGGGTCAGATTGCCCGAAACCCTGACAAGCGCTTTAGTGCAAAATTGTGCTTAAATAGCCTTTGGGGGGAAATTTGCACAGAATACAGACAGGGGCAACGTCCATCTAGCTCAAAGTTATAGTTAGGTTTGGGATTAAGCAAACGCCATCCATCGATAAAGAAGTCATGGAGATCGTGAATGTGGGCAACACATTATAGCTAAATGGATGTGCGAGTTTTTAATAGAATTTAGTGACTAATATTGTTTATCACCCAAAGTTGAGCAGTACGGGCACGTATTTTTCTCAAATAGAGCCTCTCAGTGCCAATAAGTATTTATCTTTTTTCACCAGTTTATGTGTATATACTCGTGATAGAAATATGGTGAACCCTATTATCCCTGAACATGATAAAAAGTCGTTGGTACTTATCCCAGGCAACGGGTATGATAAAACTTTGAAACCTGTGTTGCTTCATGTATCCCAGATGGAAAATTTCTCTAATCATTTACCCGCTATAATGGGGCGCGGCTTTAAATATTCATTTATATGATTTAGACGTGTCGATGTTCTCATGTTGGAACAACTCTGCACAGGAATTCGTCGTCGCGTAGTAACAGACGATACATGTCCGTCCCGCACGACACGCAAACTGAATTGAATCGTGCACCGTCCGGCTCTCAACCGTCTCAGAGCTTGACCCGAATGGACGTTCTCTCCTCGCAGACTCGATAGAAAGGTGATAAAAGATGGAGCTTCGATTAAGCAGCATCCTCAACGCAAAATACAATATCTCTGTCTTCAAATCAGTTTGTGTATTTAGACGTAACAGTGGCATTATTAATTATGCGCTTGAAACAAAATGTAAACAGGCAGACTCGGGTAGACGTAATATTATTTATTTGAGTATTGCGAAAATGGATAAAATAGTCATGTCGGTTGAGAAATGGGCGGTGGAGAAGTATAAAGTACCTGTAGTTGGGGTAGGTACAAGAAGAGATCAAATTAACGACACCCTTTCATACTCTATTATTTGCACACTACATGTGAACCGAGATACTCAGCAACCCTGTGTCAATATACGATTGATGTGGCGAAATAGTGATAATAATACTCTTATACCTACGCGAAACCGGTTCATTCTGTATAGACTATTTGAAATTGGTGCTCTCCGTAAACTAAAACCCTTCCTAGATAGCTGTATCGCTGATATGCTTATTTTGACACTGTTCTCGAAATCGCATTCACTGTGCAGCTCGTAGACTTCACCGCGTGCCGAGACGAGCAAGGGGAGAGCGGCCTGGAGCTGAAAGCATATTTAGAAGCTACAGACCCCGAGAAATATCATAAGCTCTGGATCAAAGATAAATAACGCTACAAGCCCAAACTCGCCTTCACCGTTCACCCAGAAGAATTATTCCCATATATAAAATACAGCTGTCATAATGACTTAGAAGAATTCCTCAACCATCGTCATGAGTTGTGAAAAATTTACATTTGAAAAGATTAGTGAAAAAAGAATAAGTGCGCCCTTGGAAAGAGTAGTCTATAAACTTGATTTTGGTGATAATGTCGCGGAAGTAATTCCGTCTTTGAGCGTGCTTTTGATTGTATTCTAGCCTTGTTTGAAGAGCATAACAGTTTTACCTCCAATTGTAAAGTGGAGAGAAAGTGTTAAACGCATTAAAAGGCCTTTATATTGACTATAGAGCCCTGCATACTTTCAGTGGTGAATTAATGTTAAATCAAATTTATTGCGGAGTACAAAGTAATGAGGATGAAAATGTGGACTCGATTACGTGTGTTTACTATTTTATTTAAGCGTGCTAGAAACTGATCTTAAAGTTTGTATTTCCACTTTATGTCTGATGCGTCTACATACAGGGTGTTCATAAAAGATCTGAAAGATTTCAATCTTTATTAATGTGATAACGCAATAACATACAAAGAAACAAGTTGTCCATGTGACTCCGCACAGCTAAAAGTTTTACATACATGTTTAATAAACTTCAACATGTGCGCCATTGGTCATCCGTACAACATCCAATCGATATTCAATTTCTCGCCATGTGCGTTCCAAAATCGACCATCGCTATTGCATCCCTGAGCCTGATTCGTAGTTCATGGATGTTGACAACCTTGGTCTTGTACACAGTATCTCTAACAAATCCCCAGAGGAAGAAGTCCAATGGCGTAATGTCCGGTGATCGTAGAGGCCAAGGGATAGGTCCATCACGGCCAATCCAGCGAGCCGGAAAATTTTCGTTGAGGGCCTCACGCACAACCAGAGCCCAATGTGGAGGTGCTCCATCTTGCTGATAGATAATGTCCGGCTGCAATTTTTATAGCTGTGGAAACACAAATTGCTCTAGCACCAGACGTTAATTTTAGGGCTGTCGCGTTCCACTTCCAGCACCTCACGGGGATTTTCTGAACCCCAAATTCTAAAATTATTACGGTTTGCCATCCCTGAAACATGAAATTTAGTGTCATCTGAGAACATGACTTGTTTGAGGAACCCATTGTCAGTGTCCATTCGGTCCAGCATGTCCTCCGCAAATGACTTCCGTTTAGGCCTGTCATCTGGTTTCGGTGACTGCAGAATCTGTACTGACACTACCTGAAACAAGCAAACCAAACTTTACTAGTGGTTCTATCGCTTACATGTGCTTCATGCTTTATATCTTATTTATTATGAAAAATATTAACGAATCAAATCGTTCAGATCTTTTATGAACACTCTGTATATTAAATAAGCCCCGTAAAATATTCTGATTTTACAACTGTTTTATATACACAATTCTTCTCTACTACTTGTATTATTTTTTGTTCTGATGTGTGTGTGTATATATATATATACATATATATATCTATATATATATATATATATATATATATATATATATGTATATGTATATATATATATATATATATCAGTGGCGATTTCTTAATGAATGCAACGCATGCAATGCATGCGTTAAATATGTTCTCTTTTCAGATCTAATTAAGGAATATAATTGACAAAAATAATTTTCAGAAACTAAAAATAGGCTAAGGCTTCAATCACGCATGTACTGGCTATTGGGCGGTGTAAACAAAATTATGTCTTATTTCATTAGACAATTAAGAACATTTTTCTGTACACAGATCGAAATACTTGTAGCTAAAGCATTCACTAATTCAGTCTGGGTACAGAAAAATGTTCTTAATTGTCTAGTGAAATAAGACATGATTTTGTTTACACCGCCTTGCCTTGGGCAATTTTTTAAGGAGACTTCTCAGTATCCATAAGATATTTTTTTTGAGCCTCATAGCTAAATTCAAAGGCAATATGTTTTAAAATATGCTTAGAAAATTTACTTAATATTTTTACTAAAAATAATTAAAAAGCTTTTTGTTCTGATTTTTTTAATTAATGAAAATAATACGGCATGCATTCAGTTTTATAGGTGCATTCACCAAAAAGTAACATCTGGCAATTCTGACAAGGCTTCTTTCCAGTAACACAGCCGCAAGCACCCACTTGTGTTCGGTGTTCCCTTTTGTGCTTTAGTTATTTTGGATAATCAGTTAAATAAATTATAGCATTGTAGTGCCCATAATGACTGACGATGTGTTTAATCAATTGAAGACTAGAAGATTTTACTCACTCTCTTTTGATGAGAAAAAGCGCATATTGAATAATGGCAGACCGATTCCACATTTGAATTTAAGCAAAGAAAATAAAGGCTTCACTAGGAAATTTAATCCTAAGCTGTATGATGATGTTCCCTGGTTATGTGGAAATATTTCAAATAACAAATTGTACTGTTGGTCGTGTTTCCTATTTTCAAGAGATAACTCTGTGTGGAATTCTGTTAGTCGTGGATACGACGATTTAAACAATTTACATACTGCAATTTCTCGCCATGAAAAATCTCTTGCTCACATAAATGCATTTGTTGATCTTAAAACATTTGGAAAGTCAGAAAGAATTGATTTAATACTCGACAAGCAGAAATCAGTTGCCATTTCCAGACATAACGAAGTTAATAAGAATCGAGAAATTTTGAAACGTTTGATTAGGATAACATGTTTTTTAGGTATGCAAGAATTAGCATTTCGCGGTCACAATGAAGAAGAAAACGCTGACAATAGGGGTAACTATATTGAATTGGTATTTTGTATGGGAGAATTCGATGAAAGCTTCAAAACCATTTAAAAACTGCAACTGTTTTTAAGGGAACATCATCTGCTATTCAGAATGACATAATTCAATTTATTAGTGCAGTTATGTTAGAACAAATAAAACGTGAGCTTATCGACTGCATGTATGTGGCGATTTTATTAGATGAAACATCTGATGTCAGCTGTTTTTCTCAACTCTCTACTGTTGTTCGTTATGTTAATAAACATGGAGAGATTTGTGAACGATTTATAAAATTCAATGACGTCAGCAATGATAGAAGTGCAGGAGCGATTTCTGATTTATCTATAAGGCAACTAGGTGAACTGGGCTGTTTGAAAAAATTAGTTGCTCAAACCTACGACGGTGCTGCTGTTATGGGGAGCGATCTTAATGGAGTACAAACAAAGATTAGAGAAACTGTACCAGAGGCTATTTTTCTTCACTGCTACGCCCATAAACTTAATCTTGTTTTATCCCAAGCTGTCGCTGAAATTTCCGAATGTAATAATTTTTTTTCAGTATTAGGAAGTTTGTCATCATTTTTCAGCAGTTCAACTAAGCGAACTTCAATGCTTGACAAAGTTGTTGGACAGCGTTTCCCTAAACTGGCTCCAACGCGGTGGAACTATTCATCTCGTCTAGTTGAAAGTTAAGGAAAATAAAGAAGATATAATAGATCTTTTAAAAAGCATTCTTGAAAACCCAAAGAAATTTGATGAAAAAACAAAAAATAGTGCACGCGGATTGCTTGCTGGTATCGATACTTTCGATTTTAATTTTTTATTAGAAGTATTTTCTTCAATTTTTCCTTTTACTGAATATCTATTTAATGTGCTGCAAACAAAATCTATGGATATTGTGTATAGCTCAATCACCGTTGAAAGCACTATGAAAAAAATCAAACAAATAAGGGATACAAAATTTGCAGATATGTGGGACTTGATAACAGAAATGTGGTGAACCTGTATGTAAAAGGAAACAGAGTCTTTCTCCACAAGAGAAGTATAGTCAACTATTTCATGAAATATTCGATAATATACTTCTTCAAATGAAAGAGCGTTTCAGTTCAATGGAAAAATTGGAATTCATTGAGCTTTTAGATTGCAAAAAATTTGAGTTCTATGATGTTACTTTCCCAGAGAGAGCTTTTGAATCTTTGAAAAGAAGCTACAATTCATTTTTTGAGTTTCCTCGTCTCCGTTCTGAATGTGTGTTTTATATTCGCACAAATCTTTTGCCAAAAAGAATGTTGCTGAGCTCCTAAAATATCTACTGGAAAGCGAAATGCACAAAGGTCTTAAGGAAATATATAAATTGACGAATTTGATTCTAACTATACCAATATCGACAGCAAGTGTTGAGCGATCATTTTCTGCGCTTAAAAGAATTAAAAGTTATTTACGGAGTTCCCAAAGTGAAGAAAGGCTATCTAATCTTGCCTTAATTTCAATTGAAAAAAATTTCCTCAAGAAGCTTATGGAGAATCGAGAGTACTTTTACAATTTGGTCATCGAAGAATTTTGCAGGAAAACTAGGAGAGCAGAATTTCAATTCAAATAATGCTTCACAATTATTTAAGGTAAATTTTAAATTTGTATCTTTTTCTTTAGATCAATTCGGTAACTACTATATATAAATATGTCTAATTTTTTGTTCGCATATTTAAGCCTAACATTAAATGAACTTTCCTTCAAAGAGGTCCCCAAAAGTTTGTAAAACACCTTTAACTTGCTAAGTTCTATGTAAAGAATATGCAAAGTTTGGGCAAGAGGGTTAGGCGGATGTTTTTCTTCCATTCCATAACATTGCATGCCTGAACAAAAATGTCACGAGTCGCCACTGATATATATA